>PVHY01008434.1:0-61649 GCA_004024945.1 Uropsilus gracilis | reverse complement strand
CCCCCCCCCCCGCCCACCAAGGCCAGTGTTCTGAAAGTCTCGGGGTAGCCTTTGAATTCAGCCTGCCTAGATCTACACATGATACACATCTCCCAGATTCTCCATCATGGCCCCATTCAGCTATCAGGTCTTTTTTCCATTCTGCATCTCTGCAAACCACAGTCTGTCATCTTGGGCTGCCTATTACCACTAAATATCCAGACAATATATATACTATGCCCTGGACTTTATTGTACCTGTGTTTCAGACTCTTCTGTTCTAGATGATTTCATTCTTTACCACATTCTCTTCCTAACCTGAGAACTGGAAGATGGAAAGGAAGAGTTATATGTGTTAAAAGTTTAGTTCTTATCCAGAAAGTTGGTTATTTCTTCCTCCTGAGGCCATCACGATCCTTTAGATGAAACCTGAAGCACAAGAAGTACTAACTCACATGTAGAGGAGGGATAAAAATATTCTAGACAGAGAGAACAGCTGGGTAAATTCCGACTCCAGTGTCCATACTACCTAAGGCCCTGTGTACCTCCACTAGATCAAAGAAACTATTTTTTGCTGAGACACCAGGGCATTCAAAGATATTTCTTCTCAGAAATATCCTAGCACTGAAGGCTCCTCAGGTACATTTTTGCCTCACGCCCTTTCTAGATATTTTGATTAGACAGTAAGGTGCTAATTAAAATCACTAAGTGAACCACTCTCCATTTACTCTGAATTTTCAAGCACCATCAAAATAATTATGCATAATATTAAATGTGTCAGATTAGCTTGTCTCTAAATTTTAATTTACCACAACACTGAACTCCATTTATGAATTTCTCAGTGAGCTGTTCCATAGCAAGATATGTTGCAAAGTTGTAAGCACTAGTTAAAAATTACAGTCCCATTTGCAACCATGCTGTGTCTTATCTACTTACAAGTTTAAACAATTTATTATGTTATCAAAGTCTCATAAAATGCAAAATACTTCTTTAATTCCCATATCTAATCCACATACTGATTATGTGTTTCTACCCGCAGCACCATAATAGACACGCTGCATTTCTTTCTTTTTCCTTTTTTTTGCCACTGCAAGGTTTTAGAATTCAGTAAAAGAAGGATGTTCAGCAGCACAAAGTTGAAACCGTATGATTGTTTTCTAACCAATGTAACTCACATATCTAGGAGCCTTTTCTCCACTATCTCTAAGGGTTAATAAATAAAAGATTGCTCTACATTTTCCAGTTTTTCCTTTACCTTTCTTTTTCTATGCTTTAGCCTCTAGTGTACATTGTGTTGCTGTAAGACTTCTGATTGATTTACACAAGTTTCAAGGGTTCTTGTCAACAATATATAGTTGGAACCTGTTGATAAAGTTGACATTAGTCACCTTGTTGCATGGATTATATCAACCTTAAAATATGTGGAGTGTTATGCTTTTGAGAATTGTATTGGACTTGCATAATAAACCATGTTTTAGTGGAACTTAAAAAGTTAAAAAATAAACAATAAATTGTAGAAAATAATACTTTACTGACAGGTAAGGATTAGTAACCTTATTATGTAAGGGTTTTTCAGGGCATTCATTTATCTAGTCCATCAGTCTTCCAACATTCATTAATTCAACAAAAATGTTTTGAGCACGAATTCATGTATTGAGTTACATCCCTTCAAAATGTATATTTGAAACCCTAACCTCCAGTATCTCAGAATGTGACCTTATTTTGACACAGGATCTTTCTAGAGGTAATTAAGTTAAAGTTAGGCTCATTAGTGTAGGCCCTGGTCCAGTAAATCTGGTATCTTTATGAAAAGGAAAAATTGAGCACAGAGATACACATTGAAGGGTGATGATGTGAGGAGACATGGGGAGAAGGTGGCCATCTTCAAGCCACACAGCCAATCTTCCACCATGGCCTTAGAAGGAGGTAACACTTAAACACCTTGAATTTGGAGTTCTACCCAGTAGACCTGTGAGACAGTCCTTTTCTGTTGTTCAAACCACTCAGTCTATTGTCCTTCATTCAGGCAGTATAGGCACTCACTGTGCGTCAGGCAGTGCCTAGGTGAGTGGGCCACTGCCATGAATGAAACCAGCAGTGTCCGTTTTCCTGAGACTCATATTCTAGCATCAGACCCAATAAATAAGCACATAACTAGAGATAAGTTAATGTATGCAACCAAGATATATGCTGTGAGGTGATACTTGAACAGAGACCTGAATAAAGTGAGAGAGAAAACTGACTGGTGAAAGAAGATTCCTAGCAGCGGGAACAGCAAGTGCAAAGATCCTGAGGCAGAGAGTTGTTTGACATATTCAAGGAAGTGCAAGAAGATCAATGTACCTGAAGCTGAGCAAGAAAGGAAGCATGGCAGATGGTAGGAGCAGGAGCATTTAAAATATAGATTGGGGGCAACAACAAGTACATGGATGCGGAGAGAAAGGAACATTCCTACACTGCTGGTGGGAATGTAAACTGGTTCAGCTACTATGGAAAGCTGGGTGGAGGACCCTCAAACTAATGAAATGGAACTACCATTTGACCCAGAAATTGCTCTCTTGGGAATCTACCCAAAGAAGACCTCAATGTGAGTACAAAGGGACACTTATACTCGGATGCTTATTGCAGCACTATTTATAATTGCAAGGTCATGAAACAACCCAAATGTCCCAAGACAGATGAATGGATGAAAATGATGTGGTATATATACACAATGGAATAGTAGCCATCAATTAAAAATGACAAACTTGATGAATTTGAGATAACATGGGTGGTGGTAGAAGAAATCACATTAGCAGAAACAAGTCAGAAAGAAAGAGAAACCAAATGGTTTCACTAATATATGGAACATAGGAAAAACAAACAAAAGGCCAGGAGGAAAAATTGAAACAAATCAACAACAAAACTAAAGTACACAACTGGAGCTGGGGGGGTGGTGATGAGGAGGAGTGATCAGGAAGGGGAGGTGGTAGGTGAACCCCAGGGAATACAAAGATGTGAAATATATATATATATATATATATATATATAAATTATTGAAATGATAAAAAAATACAGATTGGGAATTCAGTAGAGAGCTCAATGCTGATAAAATCTATTTGATTATTTCAGATTCAGATAGTAGTTGATGACATGGATGTGACTGAAAAAAGACAGCTTTACAGAGTGTTCATCATGGGCCAATCATTACACTTTATATAGGTTAGCTCATTTAAAAGATACAATTTTATTTAGAATACTTCTGTTTTGTATTTTTTAGATGAATAGTCTAAAGTATTTTGCCTCAGTGTTCAGTGTTTTGCCCCAGTGCACAACACTGATAATTGGGTTTGAGCCTGAGGGGGCTGATGCCAGGGCCCTCTCTTTGCCCTTTGCCATGAAAAGATCTTGTTTAAGGAGCAAATATATGTGAAATCTGAACCAAAAAAATAGTTTTTTTTCTTCTTTTTATCTGACAGAATCAAGAAACTAGAAGGACATTGTTATATACTCAAAAGCACCCAGAGATAAGAGGGGTCAGTGAGATGAGCTCTAAGTTTAAGCCTAAATGGGATTATTAACAGACCATGGTTACCCTTCCTGAGAGCAGTCTTGATGAGGCCAGAAGTGGGCCCAATCTTCAGGGAAGAAAGTGAGCAGTAGTTTGATGTAAAAGCTGTGCAATAGGTCAGGTGGCACCTGAGGAAGGAGGGAAGGTTGGTCACCTGTGTGGGTATACACGTGATGTCACCTCGACAAATTTATCTCCAGCCCTCCGTCTGGCAGGCTCAAAAGCTGAGCTTGTCAGTACAGGTGTCCCAACTTCTGAGAGTATGTTTAGAAACTGAATGTTAATAGATTAATCAAGTGATTGGTAAATTGTCAAGCAAACTGATGTTCATGCCAGACTAAAGAAAGGAAGGTAGCATGCAAGAAGACTCATCAAGATAAAATTACTTATTAATTTGTGAAACACTATGTACTCATTGTCAGCATGGACTATACATGATAGTTCAGTTTCAGATTTCCATGGATCATGATGCCTTCTCCCCATGCACAGTAGAGTTACATTGACAGGTGTCAGTTCTCTGCCTTTTTCTTTTAAATAAACCATCCTATCCCCTTTTGCCCACTGCTTCCTAAAGAGGATCATTCTTAGACTATGTTCACAATTTTTGCTATTTATATTGTCCAGCACTATGCTGCACTATTATTGGCTTAATTTTCAAAATTTAAATTACTTAAAAATTAATGGTAAAGATACTTGTTTTAAAAGAAAATTGTTATGAGCACAAATGAGAAATAATATTCTTTGTCATACGTCTAAAGCAACTGTAAAGCTAAACAGATCGCACTTCAAATAAAATGTGGTTGTCTATTGTTCCCCCAAATCTTCTTGACTATTGGCAACACTATGTTACTGCTGTTACATGTTGGAGAAAAAAAAATGAAGAGACCAGGGAGCAGTAAAGAAACAGGTTTACTAGAGAAAACCTGGACAGGGCTTCTGCAGCTCACCTGCTCACCCCACCAAATCCTTTTGGTCTCCTCATTTCTTCCTTTCCCCCAAAACCTAACAGCTGCCGTCTGGGGAATACAATGTGTCATTAGAGATACAGTTTCTAAGCTACTGCTCAGTTACTGAAATGCTCCCCCCCCACATCCCGCCCCCATCACCTGGGGAAGTGACAGATCTAGTATCAAATGAGTAAGACTTGGGTTTCATTATTTTTACCTGCTCTTTCCAAGGCCTTGTTATATTTGTACCTAACTTTTTGTTCTTTTAACAAACAGAACCCTACCACTACCATCATGTATGAGGTGTAGGCCTCCAGACTGTATTTTCCCTTATTTCTGGATCATTTTATAGGTGACTGAGTTGACCATGAGGTTTCTTTTTCCTGATCTCTTACTGAGGGTTCCACCCCCACCCCCAGGTTTCAAGATGTCAGTTCATCCTTGTACCAACTTTGTAGGGAAAGACATATGATCATGAGCTTGAGAGTAGGTAAGTGAGTGTAAAGGAAAGAACTATATTAGACTAGAAAAACTTGAGTGTGTTTATGAAGGCAAAGAATGGATGGAGGGAGACTAAGGGTATCTAAAGGGGGAGACATGGGAAGGGGGTTCAGCACATATGAGAGTAGTGTGGTCTCTGGCACACCCTCTTCTCTAAGCTAACAGGAGGCAAAGGTGTATTTTAGATAAATCAACAAATGCAAGAGGCTGTGACTCATAGAGTGTCTATCTTCTGTTTGGATTCTGTGAAAACATCACATGCCAAGAGTGAGGAATGTGGAGATTGAATGGAAGGCTTGAGAAAAATGTATGTTTGGAATTTTCAATATGGAGCCTGGAGAGGGAGCTCATCAGAGATGAGAGAGGACTGGGAGCAGGCTGATAGGGGCAAGAGCAGAGCAGTGAAAGTATTCTATTTCACTCAGAAGTGCCCACAATCTGATTCTACCAGGGCTTCCATTGCTGAGGAAGGGGAGAAAATAGGCCAAGGAGTTGAAGGAAATGGAGTTGCTGGTAAACATGTCACTGAAGGGATTAACCAGAGAAGAGGTTGTTTACAGACTGGAATTTGGAGACTCCAGGTTTTAATGAGGTCAAAGAGCATTGCTAGTAGGAAGAACTCTAGTGGAAAAAAGAGGAGCTCATGGTAGGAGCAAAGTTTTTTGAAGGAGAGTCCAAGAAAGCACCTATATGAGTGATAACAAGGCTTAGGGTTGCCCCAAAAAGAGAAACCTAGTGGAATATGGTGAATGATACCAGCCACCCAAGAAATAAAGACTTTCAGCATAATGGGTGATGGAAGGGTCAAAGTTATCTCTGCACCAGAGCAACTCAAGTTTTAGGGAGATGTCTGGACTTTGCGAATTGGGAGCTATAGGGATAGAAAGAGGCAGAATATCAACCTCAGAACCTATGACTATGTTACCTTACATAGTAAAAGGGATTTCACAGAGGTTATTAGTGGGAAGATTATCCTGGATTATCCAGGTAGGATCAAGGTAATCACATGGGTCCTGCCAAGAGAAAGGAGAGGCAAAAGAATCAGAGAAAAACGGGATCACCACAGAAGTAGAGGTGCAAGTGATGTGACTGTCAGCACTGAAGACAAAGAAAGGGGGACCATCTAGAGGTCTCAAGCCAATACATGCAAGGGACTGAAAGAAGGAAGAACAGGCAAGGGAGCAGATTCTATCCAACAACCTCAGACTTCAGACCACAATCCAGCCAACACCTTGACTTTAGTCCAGTGAGACCCCCTGTGGACTTCTGACCTCCAAAACTGTAAGAGAATGAGTTCATGATGCCTTTTGGCACTCAACATGTGGTGATGGGTTACAGAAGTAGGAATAAATTAATATAGATGGGAAACTGGTTGACCAGAAGCTTTGAAAAGGAAAGGATTTTGAAAGAATGTGAAGGAGCAGTGCTCTGTGGGTAGAAGACACTACCTCTTGAACAGCAGAGAGAGCAATGAGCAAGGATGAACTGTCGCTACTTGAAAGGGCTCAAGCACACAGGAAGTTCAAGTTTTCGTTCAAGTCAGGAAGTAGAGGAGGCAGTGAGTAGAAAGGTTAAGAATGTAGGGGACTATTTTAATTTTTGGCACTGGAACAAGACTCTCCAAGTGCACAATGTAAATAATTAGAAGCCAGGTCGCTGGGAACCTAAATTGAAAAGGAATAAGAACATGAAACAAAATCTGTGACTCCCAGCGGTAACAAGCTGTGCACATACCATGGACCAAGACTGAGAACATCAGGAAAGGGAGTTGGGCCTGGAGAGAGGGGGATAGGAAATCCTTAGATGGAACTAACTTTATTCAGCAAATTTAATCTAGTGTCCTTTGGCTTTCCCTTCAATTTAGTTGGCTAGTTTTGATGCATAGTACCTCCCTTGCAGTTCTTAGTCAAGTTCCAGAAATTTTTCTTTTTTTCTTTTTAAAGGATAGACCAATTTCATGTAGAACAACACATTAAATGCAATGCTACTTACTAATTTTCACACACATGTAAAAATAGATTTGCCTCTTCACAAACTATAATAAAAATTTTGTATCTGATTAAAGTGCCTTGCCCTTACCAGGTTCACAAGTGCTCACTGGATTTATTGGAATTAAGATAAGTCATAAAGTGATGGAAATCTTGAATTTAGCTTCATGCAAGAGCTAAATCAGAGAGTAATCAGGAAGTTAGAGGAAAATAATTTTCAAATGTCTTGTTTATGACAAAACCTCAAATTCTTTAGTCCTGGGTTCAACCACTCGTTGATCCAGACCTACCTTTTGTAGCTCTGGCAAAGACCCAAGTCAAAAGCAGACTTACTTCCTTTCCATTAGGTCTACCCTGAGTTTTGCCTTAGGTATTGCCAAGTCCATAGCCAGGGAGGAAGGAAGGGTAAACCCAAAGTAAAGAACAAAGAAAAGATCATTTCCCTAGAGGAACCAGAGCAGAGTTGTCCTTAACCACCTACCCACTGGTCTTCACTAGGTAGGCATACCTCCCAAATGAATGGTCACCCCAAGTCTCTCTTACCACACAGCTGCAAAGATAAGGAAAAGGATCCAAGAAAAACAACAAAAAGAGAGAAACCCAGAAACTAGCCAAGGCAGTTTTAACCTCTTTGTTCATCATGTAAAGAAGTTCCACCCCTTCACACCATGACCCAATTGTATCCTTGACACTCACTCACATCAAATATTCCCCTCCCTGGGGTGGAGTAAGAATGGGGAGCATTGAGTTCCTCCTTACAAATAAAAAATAAGCATTTCCCTTAAAACCTCAAGATTTTAAACTAAAGTTATTGCTATATATGCTTATTGTTCATCCAATCATTCCTTCCTGCGGACAAGCTAATTATTTCTTTAATTAAGCACTCTTCACTCTCAGCAGTTACTCTTGGTGCTGGAAATTCTGAATTATCTGACTACTTCTACTTATATATATGTGGAGCTGGGTATTCTCAGGACTGGTTCTTATATTTCTGGAGACCAGAACCTCCAACAGGCTTGACTTCATGAGCATATCACCTGGCTAACCACATAGAACCTACACTTAGAAGGGCTTCATGCATGATTTAATTTTCTCTTGCTGCTGTCTTGAAAGTCTTAGTAAAATTCAAACAAGAGGCCCAGCATTTTTACTTTGCACTGAATTCTGCAAATTATGTATCTTGTGCTGGTCTACAATGGTTACCTTGGCCCAGAGCCTTGTAATTTTAGGGTTATGTCTTAAATAGTTCATGCCCCCTTTTGGTAAGCATTTATTTTTTTGTCTGTATCAGTTTTAAACTGCAGGTTCCCCAAAGACATGGATTTTATCTTTTTTTCTCCAGGGCCTCAAAGAGTACATGACATATCATAAGAGGTCATATAATATTTGTTGAATAGTTGAAAGAGGCCTCAAGGATATTCCCATAGCCAAGGAAACAAACAGACTACTGGGATAGTGCCACATTTAGTATCAAGTTCACCATCAAAGGGGTCATTAATTCTGGATACTCCCTGCCTACCTCCTCCTCAACCACTTCTGTCTGTCTGAGCTGTAAGCTGCTTTAATGCTTGACTGATCACACTGATTCTCTGTTCACCTAATTCCTGATTCCGTAAGCTGAGCAGGGAACCTGGTACTGACCCAGACAATCATCCTAATGGACCAAGCTGAACTTCTGTTGTCAGGGTTCAGGGAGATGGAACTAGTGGGAGCTGTGACCAGGGGCTTAGGCATACGACCACTTAAGCTTTGGGGTCTTAGGGAAGTAAATGTGAGAACAGAAAACATCTACAACAGTTATATAAAAAAGGAGCTGACCTACTCACTCAAGGTCATGAAGTGGGCAGATGTGAACACCTGTAGGACCACTAACGTTCCACCTGTGCTGTGGGTCATGGAAGAGGTACTTTCCTTGGAGCAGTTTAGGTGCTACTGAACCTAGTACAACAATTTTTATTGAATCTTGATACATTGAAGGAGAACTATTTAAAGAAAACACCTAAATCTGGAACTACAAGTAGAATTCTTTAAAATGACTGCCTGGAATACCAGGTTGAATAGTACTCTGAAAAAAGTTTGGCTATCAATTAGTAATGTCTGTATGATCATGTACACTCCAGTATACATCAAGCTCCTAGTAAATAGTTTATGCACATTTGTTGACTGAATGAATGTATCAATGAGGATTTACCATTGAAGGGCTCCAGAATAAGTTACTCAAAATATACCTCTTTCGTATATTGCTTACTTTTATTTGGAAGCACTTTAAAAAGAACAGATTTAAGAAGAACTCTCTGTGCTCTCTGACCTCTCCTTTTCTTCCTAAAAGCAGGTCATGCAATGTCCCATGAGAAGGTACCAGGAAGAGAAGTCCATTCTCACCACCAAAGACAGGGATTGATACCTAAAAGGACTTAAACAATCTGCAAAAATAGATCTTCTATTAGTCCCATATGTCTCCCAGTCTCACAATTTATACTACTTTTGTCATGTCCCTTTGTCTTGTCACATTCCTACAATTTATAGTTTGTTGTGTAAAATGACATGTGAGCTCTTTGGCCTAAAGGATTATTTGGATCTTCATATTTCCTCTGAAGACTCTCATATACAACTAAAAATATTAAATAAAATAGCTACACTTTTCGCCTATTAGTATGTTCTATGTCAGTTTAATTTCTAGCCTTTCTATAGAACTTAAGAGAGTAGAGGATGTTTCTCACGCCTTGCACCACAGTGCCTTAAATCTACACCTGGAATAAACAAGGTAATTTTGAACAAATTCTTTTCTGTTTCCTAAGCTATAAAAAAAACCTTGGTGGTCTAAAGTATCTTCTAGCCCTAATATTCTATAATCTTGCCCATATCTTTGTAAAACAAAGACTGCTAGAATAAAAAAATAACCCTCTTACAACTCTATATGTATATATCTAACTCTTCATTGCTTTGAAGCCCTGCTAAGGGTGCCTACCTTAAAGGCAAATGTGGTGAAATACATATATTTTTAATGGAGTTTCTAGATAAAATATCTTTTGCATCTGAATTGTGGTAAATCTGGACTGTGACTGATGATGAGAAATGGGGATTTCAAGAATTACACCTTGGAGGGACCAATTATGCTTCTTCTTAACTTCAAGGAAGGGAACTTCTTATTCTTAGAATGATGACCCACAGAATCAGATCACCAGTGAGGGTAACTGGGTATTTGGGGGCAGGGGTGAGGGGTGGAGAGAACAAGAACCAAGATATAGTAGGTTTGTCATTATTTTGTTCTGTTTTCTCTTAAATGATAAAGGAATCAAGGAGTCACAGGGATTCACTTGAGCTAACCAGGTGCTCCTGTGTTATCTAATCTAATTTATGAGAAGTATCAGATGTCAGGACAGCTTATTGATCACACAGGTGTTCACATGCAATTGCCATGTGGGGGATTTCAAGAACCTGGGTATGTCTCCTGATTCACATGAACTGCCCTTTTACTTGCCTTGACCTTAAATAACTTCATTAGGAAGTGTTCTTTGGAGTCAAGGTTCGAGTCCCCCTCATAAAAAGAAAACACTCATGGGGGAGCTAACACATTGAATGGCTGTCATGAAAATTTATAAAAAAAGAAAGAAAAGATTTTTTTTTAAGTTTATAAAAAAAAGAAAGGGAGGAAGGAAGGAAAGATGGAGGGGAGAGTGAAAGAGAGGCAAGAAAGAGAGACTAAGCCAAGAATACAGATAATGGCAAGGATACTTTGACTAGGACAAGAGTCACACAAATTCACACTGACTTTGCACAGAATGGGATGTGTATTATTGACCCAGAGACCCTACCCATGATCAGCTCCTTTCCCACCCCCAACTCTGTCCCCCTGCCAGATGGAAGCATTGTTATCAATGTGATATACATTCTCCTAGACTTTTCCTGTGTATTTGCATATCAACATAATGTATTCACAGAACATAAGGACCTATGTTGTGTTGTCTTCCATTTTATACAATGACATAATGAATATGTCATTTTGAAATGTGCTTTTAAAAAACTTAAGCATTTATGTGGAGCTCTTTATCAGTACATACACTTTCACATATTCAAATATTTAATCATTTTTATATCTAACATAAAAAAATCCAAGAACCTGGGGCAAACCACTAGGGAGGAGGAGAGGGGAGGAAGAAATTAGGCAAGGGAGGAGCATAAGAAGATCAAGATGAAAGCTCACGGTGATAAGGTGGAGGGAGAACCCTTGGGGGATGAATGATGTAATATATATTCATATATATGTAAACAACAAAATGATTAAAAGAAAATCCAAGAACCCAAAAGATATAAACAGCCATCCTCCTTACTGTTCCTTTCTCTTCACAGAGGGAACCATTTTTAACAAGTTCTGCTTTAAATTTTTCTATCTATAAATAATATTTCTTAATTTATTGCCTGGAAATATTACCTGTGAACTCACTGCTTGGTAGGTGAGGATTTATTCTTGCCCCTGTGCACCTGCTCTTCCACCTGGTCAGTTATCGCACCACCTTCTTGTCCTCCAGATCACATCTGCATTTTCAATTTGCCAACTCAGCCTCCACCCCTTGTCTCATCAGCAGAGATTGCACCTCTTGAATCCCTGACTTGAAAGGTGGCAGAAGGTCACTTAGCATATCCCTTCTTCCACAGCAGTGTTCCTTCATGTTTTCTTGCTAAGACAGATATCCTTATATTTCATTTTGTCACCACAATCATAACCATGATTAATCTACAGGTTGGTTTAGAAGCTGAAAACCTGCAAATGGTGTCTGCATTATGCTGTTCAAGTGAGCAATGTTCCTGCAAAGCTCAGCAGCTGCTATATATGTGATCCCTCCTCAGAGGCTGGGCAGGATACCGGTGGGTCTCAAAAGAGGCCGTTCAGCATTTCAAGAAGTAAATCCTGCTCCTCCTACCTTCTCGCCCCTCTTCTCCTCTCTCATCTCTTCTCCCCCTTTTCTATCCGCCTTTCCCTCCTTCTTCTGCCTCCATGGAGCCTCCTCTTGGAAAAACTCTCTGCCCTTAGCCTTTGAGGTCCTCCTCATCTCAACTTAAAGTCTCTTTCACCAACTCCCTTTTTTGCCACTTTTGTCTCTAAAGAGTCATCTTCGTTCTTCTCTTCTCCTTCCCAGAGAGCAAAGGCTCCAAATCTTTGTCTTCAATGTGTTAACAAAAAAAATTCCACTGGGTAAAATTTAAAGTTCTTATCAGCTTTATTCAAGGATTTCATGAGTCAGGCAGCATCCCTTCTAGCAGATACTTGTCTTATTTTGTGCAGCAATTTACCTTGAAGGACCTATGCAAAAGGAGACTTGAGGGCGGAAGGGCTGGGGACAGGAAGTTACACCAGTGAAACTGCTGGCTGCTTTCCTTTAGGGGCAGGTGTTTGTCTCATCAGTGTAGATCAGGCGATTCCCTGACTGCCTGATGGATGCACTTCCGGAAGAACCGAAACTATATTTAAATCTCTGGCGATGCAGGGTTTAGTATGCAACACCATCTTTTTTTTTTTTTAGATTAGGTCTCACTATTTTTGTCTATGGAACTACAGGCTCACGTTGCCCGGGGTACCACAGACTCAAGCAATCCCCAGCCTCAGCTTCTCAGGTAGCTGGGATTACAGGTGTGCGTCACCACGCCCAGTTGTTTTTTTGGGACTAGGTCTCGCTATGTGCCCCTGGCGGGACTTGAACCGCGATCCCTGGCCGTGGCTTCCTAGGCTGCCACCTACAGGCATACACCACCATGCCTGGCCTTTTTTTTTTTTTTTTTTTTTAATCCAAAGGGCAGGTCCATTATAAAAAGAGAGAAGGGCTGGGCGTGGTGGTTCACGTTTGTAATCCCAGGTACCTGGGAGGCTGAGACTAGGGATCACTTGAGTCTTTGGGTTTGAGACAACCCTGAGCAACATAGCGAGACCTGGGGGCGTGGAGGAGGAGAAGAGCGCGAGCGCACTTGCTGCTGGGCTGCTTTGCAAAGGTTGGCAGAAGGGCCACTGCCAGCAACTTCACTTTTTGTCTCTTGTCTTGTTTGTAATTAAATATCAGCATCTTTCCTGAACTTCAGATCTTCATTTCAGGCACAAGCAGGACATCTTACCACAGGTTTCATGAACATTCAGCCTCTACTTGCTGAAAACTGGGTTCAGGATCTTTCTGTTGCATCTGCATCACTTTGGTGTGTCATACCTTGGGTAACACAGCCAGCACTAGTTCAATTCATTCCCAGAGCTACAAATTGTTGACTCTCCCACTCTGGGTAGACACTAACCGTGAACCTATTTCTCATTTTTCTGGAAAATAATTACTGATGGACTGTGGAAGGAAGTGACGACCTGGTCCATACCATCTGGAAATTTTCTGATCTTGAAATATCCTAGATGGAGTTTCCCAGAGCATAGCTAGAGTTTTGAAGGACTTCCAGATACTGAATTTCCCAAACTGTGACATTCTCCTCTTGGTCTTATTCTGTGTTAGTAAAGTGGCTCTCATCTGGGGGAAAGGTGTCTCTAGGGTCACAGGTAGGACTTTTGGGGATCCTTACTTACAAAGATGGTGACAAAACATACTGCAAAGACTGAGCTGCCTCCTTGGAGTGAGCAGGTGAGAAGGGGATTGAGGACACAGTTGAGGCAGTGGCAGTGCAGGCAGCATCCATCGGCTCACTCCCCCAGAGCCTCGCTCAGTCCTGTGGGGCAGTAGGGACTTGATAAACAGTTTTTGAATTGCATATCTTTAATAGTATAGTATACACATTTCACTCATTGACTTGATAGATATTTATTAAATACCTTGAAAAGATGGTTACATGCTGGATGTTGAAGATACGTTGATGAGAAAATTAAACACTTCTGGGGGATCTTACAGTTGGAGAGCGGGAGGTTAGAAACAGACCTTAAATAATCCCAACAGTACAATCACTAACCTGATGGAGTATAAGCTAGTCTAGAGTGTCAAGAAATGTGTTTCTGAGAAAACACTAAGATCTAAAAACTGACTGAGTGGTGGGATGGTCAATGAATTCTTACAAGCAGTGACTGGTGGTCTCTGGGAATTCATCCAATGAAGAGATTCTGACAACAGAGTTTCTGGGGGAGAAGAGAGAACCAATGGCTGCTCCAGACTCAGTGTGCTAGGTGACCGTATCCTTTTCTGCAAGAGAAGACTAGAGAGGTTCCTGAAGTCACCAGTGCCAGTTGATTCTCTACTGGGTGTATTTGCTTGTCATAAGTAAAGGAAGTAATATTTAAAGCCTGAGTTTGAAAGTTACTTGGAAATACATGCAAAATTTTAACCCCATTCACACAATTACAATTGCCCTCCTAAGTTAGGTCCTTGGGCATGTCTTTGGGACAATCTCATTTGGAGACCCCTGAGCTCAGACCTTGTCTAAACCAGGATCTGGTTCCATCTTGTCTTTGGACAATAGTGCACATGTTTGGCATCAGGTAAGAGACTTCAGCCTATAGCTGATACCTCCCTTTTATGCAATTTTTTCAACCTTCGGGTTTTTACAAACTACAATGTTATTAATTCTTTGCCACTTGAAGGACACAAGGCTAAGTAAGTTAAGGATAAAGGGTGTACCTGAGAAAAGCATTTTTCTTGTTTCACTTTTGTAATTTTAAAAGAAAATAATGCTTAAGGAAATAGGATGGAATTTCCCAGCAGAAACCACAGGAATGAATTGCAATGACTCTGAGTGTCTTGGAAAACAAAGCTGTGCTTTATTAGGTGTTCATTCAGTTCTGCCATTCAAAGGCTTCCAGTAGTGGATGCTAGAACTGGCCAAGGCTTTCCTCAGGCTAACGGTGAGGCTAGGCCTTCCAAGTATTTTTTCTCCCTTTTTCCTTTGATATCATGTGTAAAAGAATATTCTAATCATAAAGCAGTATGCATATGCTAGAATTAAAAAAAATGAATTATGGAAGCAAATATGATACACATGAGAAAAACAGACCATGCTTATGTTTATTTTCACTCTGCACTTTCTAATTTTTCTTAAGTTCTCATCTGTCTTTGAACACATTACAAATCTTTTGGGAAGCTATCTCTTCATCTTTCAGGTTGTTTCTCACAGTAATTTTACAGCTTTTTTTCATACTATAGAATGGAGGAACAGTTTCAAGAAATATTAATTCCCTCCTATAATACAGAGTTGTGACATCTAAATCTGAGCTACAGATTATTAAACTAGTTACATAGTTTGAAAAAGTAACTTTTTAAACATTTGAAGTCATTCGATTTAGTTGCTATCATTTCTTGCTTGTTTGATTACTAAATTCTTCCTTCTATTTAGGAAAGATATTTGTTCCTCCTGGTGCTTTGTTTTTGCGAGTCTGTGAAATATCCATCAAGTTGGAATGCACGCAGCTCTGAAGACTGGTTGGACTCACAGGGAGCCTGGCTCACCCTGATCTCCATAGTTTACAAACCTACACCCTGGGCCCCATTTTCCTTTAGTCACTAGCTTTTTGGTATGACCCAGTCTCAGAGGAACACATGAGGAAACAAATCATAGCTTCCTGGGTTGGGACAACATTATCCCCAACCAAAGTGCTTTGATTTTGATGCCCTGGCACTGGAAACAGTCTGTTTTCAAATGGCAGGAGACTGAAACAAAGGGGAAAAGGAAGACAAGTGGTCAAGAAGACAGAAGATGAAGCTGACTGGGGTCAGAGGAAAAAATGGTAAAGGCAAGAGAAGCTAAGATGCAGTAGGAGATCCAGAGTCTCTTATCTTTAGAGCTTTCTGGTTTTGATTCTTATTACTTGTGTTAATATTAAAAATTTGCCATTTTCAGGGTTAACCTGCATGGCATAATGGAGATGTGCCTGCAGAAGCAGGTACAAGCCAATGGGGCTTTAATTTCTCTATCACTAGCCACAGCCAGATAGAAAACTATGTCCCAAGAGGGAACGGATATAAATTCCTTGATTCCTTGATTTTTGTGGGCAAGTAACAAAAATGTACTCCAACTAGCTTTACCAAAAGTGGAAAATTGACTTAATGGATTTTTAGGATGTCTCCCACTCTCAGCTGTACTCTTTGTATATCGATTCATGTGATTTTTTTCCCCTCTGTGTCTGCATTTCTGCTTTATTTGTTTCACTCTCTCTGTACCCCAGTTCCCTCTGTCCTTTGCCTTGGGCCCTTCTCTGTGTCCCCTCAGTTCCACTGTTCTTGGTAAATTGACTAATGACTCTATATCCAAATTGCAAACATTTGGTATAAAGAAGCTTTCAGATGCATGTCAACCCAAGAATGTCTGCCCATTAGATCAGTTGTCTCCTTTTGTCCAATCAGTTGAAGCCAGTGGAAGAGGCAAGGGTCATATGGTAAAAGTTCAACTTTAAAGACCCACAATTGCTATATGGAACAGTTCTCTGAGATGGGCAAATTAGTAGGGGTAAAACCTTCAAGAGTTATCCATTATATTCCACTTATTTTCACTTATTGTTTCAGTTCTGAGAACTACAGAGGGGAGAAGGGAAAATTAGAATGTACAGGCTTGTCCACAGAAATATCTGGCACAAACTACCCAGACACCAATAAATATTTTTTGAACAAATAGAAAGGTGGCAATGAAGGAGAGGATTTGAATAAAGGTGGTAAACATGAATGGTAGTATTTGATTTTCATAGTCATTTCCTTCTAATGACCTTTTAAAATTACTCCCAGTGATTCCAAGGCAATTGCTGCCCTCATACACAGAAGTATCACTCAACATCACTAGACTTCGGGGCGATGCACATGGAAATCATAAGAATTATAATTTCACACCCTGAGGAAATTAAAGGGACTGATGATTCTAGGTGGAGATAAGAATCTGGAGAAACCAGAACTCTCTAATGGGAATGTAGAATGGTCCAACTCTGAGAAACTCTTTGCTTACCTGTAAACCTGCCCGAGGATTTGGTAATTTCCTTCCTAAGTATATGGCCAGGAGAAATGAGAGCATATATTCACATGCGTGCGCGCCCGCACACACACACACACACACACAATATTCAAGCTTTGCTCCCCAAGCTGTAAACAACCCAACTGTTCAACCACAGTAGAATGGAATAAATATGCTGCAGAATATTTGTATGATGGAATACTATGCAGCATCCAAAAGGAATGAATACATGTAACACTGACAAAGTTCATAGGTAGAAACTATGAGTGAAAGAAACCAAAACTAAAAAAATATATGTTGTAAGTTCATATTGCATGATTCTAATCACTTAAAGTATGATATCTAATTATAGTTATGTTATGAGCTATTTTTGAGGGGCTATTGACTGATAGGGGATATGAGGGAACTTCATGGACTGACAGAAATATTCTATTTCTTGATCTGAGGTTTTGATCAAACTGCATTGCTTAAGAAAATGTGTTTTATTTTGTTTCTCTTGTATGTAAGTTAGATGTATGTATCCATTGCTTTCTTCATACAGAAAGAACTTGATAGCATTTCTCTAGGACTATTGAGAATGATGCCAAAATCTGTTCTGTTCTTAGGGGAGAACTCCCATTAAGAAGTGGGAGTGAAACATACGAACCTGATACCACGACTTTCTTCTAAATGTTGCTTCAAAACATTTTGGTTTGATAAACTGTGAGAACAAATAATACTAGAGCTCTTTCTTCAGAATTGTCTGGGGGAATTGAGGGAAGGGACTAGGTGCAGAGTAGGATTTTGGTGTTTGGCAGCATGGTATGCAGATGGCAAAGGCAATAAGGGTATACCTGACACATAGCCCACTCTCTGCCTCAGTCAAGATTTCTATTGGTGTGTTAGTTAGCTCTGAGCCTGCCCTGGCTGGAAGCATTGACATTCTCGACATTTCGCTTCCTGTTTCTTGACAAGAGAATACTTTATGCAAGGAAGTAATCAAGGGGGTCCTGGGGGCCAGCAGGGCTCTTTTAGTGCCTCCCCTAACAAGATACATTTATAGCAGCCTTTGTGGCACAATAACTAAGTGTACCCACAGTATGTAATCTCCCCTCACATTCACTCTCTGCTGGGCCTCCCTCAGCGCCACGTCATATGGTGGACGGGTGCTTAACACAAGTTTCCAAATACTGGCAAGATTTAGCCTTTCTTTGTGAACCTCAGGGTGGGCCCTTTTAATTAATCTCCAAAGCATCTGGATCCTGTTTCTCCATGCAGGTTAAATAACTAAGCTTCTTGAGCCCCTCTATCTAAGCTCCATGAGAATGAAAGAATGAACTACTTTCTGAGGGATTTGCCTCAATTCCATAATATCTTCCTTACATGAGTTGACAAAGTGCTGTGCTCCATTCCCAGGAGTGGATGTCACCACAGAGTGAGGGATCATTTTAATTTCTGAAATGGGAGCAGCGCCTTGTGAGTGTGAGCAGAAACTTGTGTGAAATCTCTGAGAGGAAATGAAGACTTTCTCCACTCTATTTGTGATGGTCTTGTTTTTGTTTGTTTATTTTCACTCCCTACTTCCTTTCTTGCCTTCTGTTAGTTCCTTCGTGTCCTTTCACCTTTCCTACTTATTCACTGGACTTCACTGAAGAGTCTCTCCCACTGGTTATCTCCTAATACCCTTTCCTGTGTCAGCATTTGCTTTTGTCAGAGAGCTAGGCCAGTCTATTTCTTCTATACCGCCTCCAATTCACAACTTCAAAGCTACCAGGCAAATACCTAAAATTTTGAGGGTCATTCACAATGACCCTATTTATTTATTAAGCCCCTATTAGAAATATACAATCTACTTTTCATTTTAAACAAAATACACCATCAGGGATTAGTTGAACTTCTTCATATGCCTTCTAGTTTATTTAAGAAGTATTTTTATGTGAATTTTTCCCCACTGGAAAATCTCCAGGTCTTTGATTTCTAAGTTGGAAATTTCAAACAAATATTTTATATTATTTATTACATCAAGTAAGAGCATTATGAACTCCCATGTTCTTACTACCCAACTTTAATGATTATCTACAATTTGTCAATCTTGTTTCATTTATCCACCAAACAATTTCCTTTTCTTCTGTATTTTAAAGCAAATCCCAGATACTATTTCATTTCCTTATCCATACTTCAATGTATTCACTGACCTTTAGCATTCACAAAGGAGTACAAAAAGGGAAAGTATAAGAAAATCATTAAAATTTTTCATAAAACTTATTTTTATTGGTACATTTGTTGGAAATGTAGAGAGTCAATTTATTCATAGGATAACAAAGTTTCATTGTGTTTCATCTTATTCCAGAGCCTTGGAAATAGGAATTCATGAAAAAAAAAGGCATATATTTTTCAACTAGCATTTATTCTTGGTGTTTCCCAGATATATCCACTTACCACACGGCTCCTACCCTTCTTGAGACCCATAGAATGGAACCAAAACATGACACTTCAAACAATAAGTGAGAGGGAAGATGGCCATCACACATTGTACTCTGTGGTTTACAACCAGTAGGGCAACTTATTTAGAAGTCTAAAATATCTTCGTTTTTAAAACTTCAGCACACTCAGTGCCAAATGGTTATTTGATGTCATAACATCCAAACAAACCAGAGACAATGGAAGTCACCATGCATCAGTGGGTCAGAACCAAAGAATAATGATGGTAGTTTTTCTATCAGGTATGTTCTCATTTCTAAGCTCTGCTGTGCTTTCTTTCCTGTTTGAGGTGAATCATTTATTAAGGAGTTCTGGGGTGCCATAATGACTGTCTTCTGAAAACTCAATTTCCTTAAATTTTTACGAAGACAACCAGAAAGTTCTCAGTGCTTTCTACTGTAAAAACATACTTTACTCTCTGTGAAATCATCTTTTTATGAATTTGTTCTTTGAAAGCTGAGAGGCTGACCCTTGGCTAGTTATCTATAAAACTCTTCCTTTGAAGGTAGGGGTAGAAGACAATGACTCACCTTCATAGCAAGTTTCAGACCAATGGAGAAGGGTTTATAAACTGAAAACTGAAGGATATAATAAACTAATAATAAGAGTAAGAATGGTCTTTACTCCCTATAGTTCATTCATAGGAAAACTCATCTATTCAGGGTGAGAGAACTAACAATGTTTGCTACAGAGACACAAAAGAGAATATGGGATTTGCCCATGTGTGGCCACATTATCAGCAAAGCTCACATCAACTGAAGATTCAGTTTGCAATTTTTGATAGTGGCAGCTCCCAGTATTTCTACATGCAAGAGTTTTAAAGATAGTAATCTGAGGCTTTATCTCAAAATTGCAAAATATAGAAAGTAGATGTCCATTTCAAAGAGTGGTTTTACTAATAGATTATTGTGGGGATTGGGAGGTCAAAAACTCTGCCACTGCTTTATGATCACACACCCCATAGTATCTTCTGTCTACCTGGGTTTGTTTAGTAATCTTTCTCTCAGTCAATTTGTACACAGAAATCTTAGATGAATTTTTCCCTTGAATGAACTATAGAGAGTAGCGGCTGTGACTACTGTTTATTACTAGTTTACTTATATCCCACTAATCTTCAGTTGGTTGTCTTGACTGTGAAGTGTAATCTGTGTGCATAGGTATCATTGATCAAGCTAATTCAGAATAACTCAATATTCACAAGATATATTTCTTTGATTAAGGGTCTTTGAAGCTAATGGAAGGGTTTATCTTATTTGCCATTCTTCTTTCTATATTTTCTTCCAAGAAGATCATCGTTTCAAGGTAGGGATTGTAACCCATGAATTCCCTGAAGTTGTAGGCAAAATTCATTGGATAAGGACTTAAAAAAAAAAGGAGGTTATATTTTTGACTAGAATCTCAAATCTTAACCCTTCCCAAAGGTGAAGCTCCACTGTTTCCTATCAAGGTTTCTGAATGGCATTTGCAAAAAAATCTCAGAAATTCTGCCTACACTACTCATTCAGCATTGTCCATTGCCCTGGGCAACCTGACAAGTGAGTCATCTCTGAGCCCTCCTCAGAAGTCTAGGCCTTCTGGTTGTTACAGCAATGGGAATCCGAAAGGGCTTCTTGTTAATATTGCCAGCAAAGTCACATAGCAATTGTATGAGACTGCTTGATTCTCCCCCAAGGACTTATAAAACCCTTCAAAAAAAAATCAGTAAACTTACTTTCAGAAGCACTACACATGAATGTAATGACAGACTTCTGCTTGATGTAGATGAACTGAAAAAGGTTGGTTCACTTCACCCCTTTTATGATCCGCAAACATTGAACAAACTAGGTATTTTTAGTAACATAGTCAGGTAGACTCATGCCAGCTCTCAGAGTGAGCAATGTTCCTGACCTAGTTGGGCAGATGAATAACGTTTTAAATCTTATCCACAATAATGCTTATTTCCATGGATTTAAATAATTAAGAGGTAGATAGCATTCAGAACGACAAAGCTTTTAATTATAGAAAAGACTTTCATCTGAAAAGCTGAACTACAGGAATATACTGTTAGTGTCATGATAAAGTTGCATAATTTGTTTCCAGAGTAAGTATTGAAAAGCCTAGACTTGTGGCTTTCCAATTCTGTCTTGCTGTGTGTGTGTGTGTGTGTGTGTGTATGTGTGTGTGTGTGTGTGTTAATTTTCTGCTTCGTATTTCTTGATTTTTTTGTTGTTGCTAAGCTCTGAGTATAAAAGGGACACTTGATCATCATCCTTTTGGACATCTCAACAAAAAAAATAGCTTCATCACTTCTCCAATAGTTTTCCAGACTGCAGTTCATAAAACTTTAGTATGTGGGGAAATCAAAACACAGAATTTGCAGCCTGGATTTAAAAAAATGAAACAGAGTATAAAATATCAGAGGCCACAATATATATATATAGTAAGTGTATAGTATTATTTTGTGAAATATTTATGTGAATGTGTGTTAGTGTGTGCTGGTAGATGTTTAACAACTGACTATCCGGGAGAAGAGGTAGTTGTGTGTGTGTATGTTCAAAAATTTATTATAAATTTTATTGTTATAAAATCTGTATGGTTCATAATTTTCAAATAATATACAGTACTCTTTATTGTAAATTTCATTTAACCAATTGATTTTCACAGAACGCTTTCATTGGTTTTTGCCCAATTTTTGTACCGATGGTTGGAATTCAACTCTAACTTGGTAATCAGCCATGACTAAATACTTGATTTCTATTGGGTTCTGCAAAGAAGACTATAACTGATAAATGAATGTATTATGACATGAATGTTAGCTGATATTTTCATTTATGTTATAGAAGAAGGTGAAGATGAAACCATAAAGGTATGTCAGAACTTCTCTAATTCATCATGACAAGGTACTTGACACGAAATTGTCTTTGATCTTTTGAGTGTTTCTTCCTTTCTCATGGATGCAGCAGCAATCAACCATAATTCTTCCTTTACATCAGGCCAAGGTAAGAAAGACTACCTGCCTATAACTTCTTTACAGACGATTCCAAGAAGGTTATTCCCATGTACTATCATCTCAGAGTGCTTGAGGCTTGCCTGTCTTTGAACAACCAGTGACATGTGTGGTGGGATCACCAACAGCATCTCTGATGAATAGCAAGGAGAGTGGCCACCACATGCCTGTTCCATGGCTCTGTATTTTTTTTTAATCCTGTATTGCCACCTATTTTCTTATTGAAAAACACATTGTGAACATTTAAAAATTTTTTTCTTTAATATCATCAGTAATATATGTTACTGTTTCGTTCACTCTTCGATGTAATTTGTCTTTTAATGTTTGCCATCTCGGGGTATCTAATAGATACAAATACATTTTTGGAATACATCCTTCACTATCTAACTTTTACTTCTGTAATTTGAACCCTGGGAACAAAATAAGAGTAAAAATTTTTTTGATAAATACCATAACATTTGAACTCTCATTATTCACTATCCAAAACTCAGAAATCAAATAGATTTAGATAACATAATATACTTCACTATCTAAATGTAGTTACTAAATAAATTCAGGTATGAAGGAATGCTTGCATATGCCAAGTATTGCAGTTAGCACTAGGAAAACAGTGATTTAAATACACATACACACACACACACACACACACGCACACACACACACACCAGTACTTATCCTCAAAAGCTTTAGAGTGTAGAGACAGACATCAAGCACAGAGTTCCACAAATAGGTATATAAATATGGTGTTACTCACACTATGGAGGGGAACAAGAGCATCCAAAGTTTATGGGTGACACTGTGTCTTGACCTCCTTTGGAGGGTCTGGGAAGATTATTCTAGGTAAGTAACAATTCAACCAGGATGAGAAGGATAAATAGATTTTCACAAACAAGGAACAGGGGGAAATATTCATGTGACTGTATTCCACAAAAGAAATGTACCATCAATTATTTAATTAATCTCCTATATACTCATTTTTCATTATTAAAAACTACAATACATATCCTATGCCAAAATCATTAGGATATTTGAATGTTTCTTTGATCATTTTCTAAAGGAAAAATAGTGAAAAGGAAGTTGCTGGGTCAAGAACTGGGCACATTTTAGAGTTTTTGAGGATAAACTTATGTTCCCAAAACAGTGAGGACAGTGCTCACTCTCCCTATTCTCTCCCACATTGTAATTAACACTTAATAGTTGATTTTTAAAAAGAAAACTCTTTGATAAATTTTCTTATTTTGAAATTGAAATGTATTTGACATCCATAACTCTATGAAAGTTGAAGGGGTGTGACATGTTGATTTGATGCATTTGGATATCACAATATGATCACCATTGTTTTCATGTGTTATTGTTAGTGAACAACCTTATCATGTCACACAATAATTGTTTCTTTTTTAGTAGTGGGAATGATTAGAAGCAATCTTTTACTAAGTTTGATGTTTATACTTTAGTATTGTCTATAAGCACTGTGCTGTGCATGAGGCCTCCAGCACTTAATTATCTACTAGTTGCAAGTTTATACTCTTAAACAACATCTCCCAATTCCCCCACTCTATAGGTCCAAGTAATCACTATTCTACTCTTGGTTTTTAAGAGTTTGGCCTTTTTAGATTCTACATTTAAGGGTTATTATATGGGATCTGTTGTTCTCAACTTGTTAGGATAAAAACTATTATCCTTTTTATATTTGTATTTCTTTGCACATTAGCAAATATAATTGAACAATTGTTATATTATTGTAATTTGTGTTTCTCCTTTCTGGTAGTAACTACTCACTGGTATACATTGCAGCATTTTAATAATAGCTTAAAAAAATTTTTTTTAACTAACTATCCATCAAGGTGATTTGCTAAATAAAAATAATTCATCTGGAACTACTGCCAATTACAACAACCTGGATGGAACTGGAAGGGATTATGCTAATAAGAGAAGTTAGAAGGAGAAAGACAAATACTGGATGTATTTACTGTATGTGTTGTAAGGAAAATGGGTGAAAATTAGGTTTGTTTTTAGCCTTTCACACAAAGGAGGCCCATTACCTGGAGCAAATAACAGTATATCTGTCGTGTGGCTAGGGCACTAAATAGTATAAAGGATGCTAGAGAGAGAGGAGTTGCTGTTCAGCCTCTCAGTGTCAAAAGTCTCTGTCTGCCTGTGTGTATGGTGTTCCCTGTCTCAGAATAAAGGCACGTAGGATATAAAATAAAGGTTCTGAGAGTCTTCTTCCGTTTGCCCTAATCAAACATGAATCTGCCTGGCCTGACATGGTTGCATGGCATGCGGAGTGTAGAGAAACAAACCAAAGGATCAAACAAAACTGAACCCTAGAAACTTGACTACAAAATGGAGACTACCAGAGGGTGATGGTGGAGAGCAAAATGGGGAGGGAACTCACTGGACTATGGTGGAGTACTAATGGGTCCTCAGTGGTAAGTATGGTCTACTAACATACATCCAAAGAGGTATGATCCCATCCTCTCAATCAAACGTGGTGCTGTAAACCAAGTCACCTCAATAAAATATTTATAAATATAAACAAAAATTTTTAAAAGCTCATCTGTACAATTGATAACTAAGTAGTCTTCTTTAAAGCTTATTTTTTAAAAAACTGAAAAAAATCTTTTTACAATAGATTGTGAAGAGGGAAGATGGAGGTGCAGAACTGTGTGCTAAATGTAATAATATCAGGAAAGAATAAAAAAAAGTTTTTTCATCTATCCGTTGTTCATTAATTTTTTTTACTTTCATGACTATATTGTAGATTGAAAAATAATTTTAAAGACAATAATAGTGGTTAATATCTTATGAAAAACTGTTTGCTAAGCACTACGCCAACAACACTATTGCTTATTGCCCACGTCCATCATTATCAGTAACTACGCTATTTCTCCAGTTCCTGACTTTAAGCATCTAGGTCTCAATCCCTGTCTCCTGGTCTCCCTGCAACCAAATCCTGCAACTGTTCAGGCTCACCCAACCTAACACTCTTTCTGCCCCTCTCATTAGTCCCCCAGGCATCCCTTCTTCCAGCAGCAGAGTCCCATGCATATTTTTATAATGGCATCTTGGTAAAGATCTTCGCCAAGCTGCCATTTCCTTTGCTTTTCTGTCTACAGCCTGGCAAAAATCCCACGCTCATTAAACCAACTCTTTCCCACCATTTCAGGTATGGTATCCACAAACTCACCAACATCTTAACAAAACCACTGCCTGGTTACTACTGATGAAGTGCTCCCAACTATCATCAGGTTCTCCCCTTTCTTCTGAGCCTCTTCTGCGTTTATACCCTTTGCTCTGACCCTACTGGGTCACTCTGGTGCATTGCATCTGGACCCTGACTCTCCCTTTCCATGCCTCACTCTGCTCTCTAGTGAATTTTCTGCTTTCCTTTTCAGTAAGTCAAAAAGAGTTACTAAAGTACCTTCTCTAATTCTCAATTCCCATGAGTGCTTTGACTCACTCCAGGCCAGCATTCAGCCTTACCATTCCAGATGAAGTGTTTGGCAAGGTCAGACTCCACATTGTTAAATCCACTGGTTACTGGATCTAGGGGCTCTGGCTCTCTCCACATCTTCCATCCTTCAGCAGAATTTGGTTTTTTCTCTTTCCTAAAACAGTTAATACTTTCAGTTTTCAAGGACCAACACATTTTTTAATTTTCTATCGTTCATTGGCCACACTTTCTCAACTTCAACTCTGAATTATTTTAGCATTGCAGGGCATGGTCCTTGGCCTTCTTCCATATCTCTCCACTGTCTTTCTGTGAGTGATTTTATATACATTTATTTGCTGATGCTCCCACATCTCTATCTCAGATGGAACTCTCCTCCTCCTCATCAGATTGTCTGCCATGCCAGGTCTCTGCTGGAACATCCAGCAGGCATCTCAATGTATCAACCAGACCAGAGTTCTGCACCCTCCTCCCCAAACTCTTCCTTTCCCCGCAACTGCTAATCTCAGTAAATGGAAATTGAAGGGATCACTCAAGTCCTGTCAGTGGATACCTAAGCTGAAGTTAAAAAGTAAACAACCCCCTCAAAAGTCCTGTCAGAAGATAAAAATAAAAAAACCACGTCAGCTGTGTAAACAGAGAATTGTTAGCTCAATATAAAATTGACTATTAACTAGGTATAAAACTGCAAACTACAAGGTAAAGTAAGGACTTAGAGGTTTGATGGAGCTTGCAATTGCACAAAGTAGGTCTCAGACTGACAGATAGGACTAAAGGAGCAGAGGGAAGAGATGGAATTTTTTACATTTGGAAATGTACAAAAATATGCGCCCTCACACACACACACACACACACACACACACACAGCTGAAACACTGACCTCCAAGGAGGACCTTCGCTTGGCTGCTGCTGCTGTTTCTCCAAGGAGGGCACTTAGTTCCACATGTCTTAGAAAACCTGTGACCTGGATTCAACTGTTGCCACCAGAAGGAATAACCGCAGTAGCTAAAGAAGCTTTGTTAGGATGAGATGCTCAGAAACGGAAACAGATGGGAGGAGCAAGTCCCTTCTCTCCAGGCCCTGCATCTCCCTCAAGCACCCACAACTGGCAGGGCCTAACAAGGAGCCAGCTGGCAGAAAGAAAAGAGCTCTGCAGAGTTCCAGACCCGGCTTCAGAAAACAGAGTATTAAATGGAGACTATGGAGCTGGAGACAACATATAAGCTAGTAACTCTCAGAGCCATCTGCCTGGTTGAGCAAACCAGAAGTCTAGCAGGGATGGTTATTTTCCCTTTTGTTCTTCATAGCAACCTTCCCTCACATTCTCAAGTTCTGCATCTGAAATCTATTCTAAATCTGTTCACATCTCTCCATCTCCAGCAGTGTCACCCCCTCCCCAAACTCTCCCCCCCCCAAACTTCCACTGGGAGTGGTGGGTGACAACAATGGTTTCCTACCCTGCTTTTTCTTTTCTTTTTTTTTTTAGAGACTAGGTCTCTCTCTGTTACCCGGAGTAGTCCTGAACGCATGACTATTTTTTTTAAGACTAGGTCTCTCTACATTGCCCAGGATTGTCTCTAATCTGTGGCTCAAGTGATCCCTAGCCTCAGCCTTCCAGGTAATTGGGATTACAGGTGTGCCCCACCACACCTGGCTCTACCCTACTTTTTGCACTTGCATCCTGAAATGTCTTCTTACAATGATCTGAATGGTCTTTCAAGAATCTAAAATCTCTAATAGCAGGCTGGGCATGATGGTGCATGCCTGTAAATGGCAGCCTAGGAAGTCACAACTGGAGCCAGGGATTGCGGTTCGAGTCCTGCCGAGGGCACGTAGTGTGACCCAGTTCCAAAAAAATATAGCTGGGCATGGTGGTGCTCGCCTGTAGTTCCAATAACCTGGGAAGCTGAAGCCGGGGATTGCTGAGTCCGTGGTACCCTGGGCAACGTGAGCCTGCGGTTCCAAAATAGGGAGACCTAGAACAAACCCAAGTTCTTTACCATGGTCTGAACGACCTCTCTCACTTGGTCTTCTATCTCTCTAGCCCCACTGACCTTTTGCTCTTCACCACAGAACTTTTGTTCTTTACTACTTAGGTCCAGCCTCGGTCTTTATCCTGCTCTTCCCTCTGCCCAATCCTCTGGACAGCTGACTCTTGATCCTTCAGACATCAACCCAGTGTCACCTTCTCAGGCTGCTCCTTACTGTAGATCATTCCTCCACTAGAATGAAAGTCCAAGAGGGCATCACATTGCTTTATTTAATACTCCATCCTCAGCACCGAGGATAAACACCAAGTAAGTAGAAGGAATTGACTAAATGTTTATTAAATGATGAATCTCTTAAGTTCACAGCAGTTTTTCTTCCTTAGTTGATGAAATAAAGACATGGGAAGGATAGATGAAAATATTCAGTGGCAAAAAACCTCAACTGAGCCTACATAGTTTAACTGCAACTTAAGACTATTTTCTACCACATTTTCAGCCCTTAACATGCACATGTAACAGCTAGATTGTGCGCTTCTCCCAAGGAAATTTAATTTAAACAAAGTTATTGCTTCATATCATGAGAAAAAATGTTTCAGGGTCATCTGGGCTTCTGCGGAAGCAGCTTATTCATTGCAATTTCTAGAAGTCATGGAGGAAATTGACAGCCAACCGCTGTAATGAGAAAGGTGGACTTAATTTTAAGAAAATATAGTTCTTCTTAAGCTGCCATCCATAAATAGGTTTTAGGAAAGAACACCATAGGTGGCATAAATCTTCCTTTCTGAAAAAGAAAACCAAGTGTTGGATTCCAATTAGTAAATGGAACACAATTGGTGCATCTGAGCTTTCCTCTCAAGTATTTCTGTTGATCTGAGCTAGCTGCTCAGAGTCTAAATGATCCCCTTTCTCTGTCACAACTTTGGTTCACATAAAGAAGCCAAGAAAACATTCTCAGATCCTGTATCACTTTAAAAATTCAAGTTATTGGTTCACATAAAGAAGCCAAGAAAACATTCTCAGATCCTGTATCACTTTAAAAATTCAAGTTATTACACAGGTAGAATCAGCATTATCTCAAATTTCCCATGAGTATGCCAGCCATAATGAAAGGTTGCTAAGAAATACTTTATTTCCATCAAAGAATCACTTTGGGGAAATGGAACCATGGGTGTTTCCCATTGCCCCAGGGTCGAAAGCTCTTCTAAACAGGTTCATTTTAGTTCCTCTGGTATTAGTGAAATCATACTGGAAAATCTCTACAAGATCAAATAGTAATATGTTCCTAAATTATGGGATTAATTTCTGTGCTTTAAGCATTTAAAGTATCTACGTGAATTAGCCTTGAGCAAATATTTCAAGATATGGTCTACACTCATTACTTTGTCTCTTGTTAAGCAGACTGTCCTTCAGATCACTAAGATTTCCCACCAAAAGATAGCTAATTTACACAGCTCCTCACTTTCCAGTAATTTCCTCTGCTGGAAATTGGTTTTAGACAAAGAAGTGAAGAGTTAGGGAATTGGAACGCATTTAATAGATTATGAAATATGAAAAAATAAAATTCTGTTAGGAGAACACATGACATGTTGCAAACATGTTTAACATGCTCTGATTTCTAAATCCTATTTAAAAGTTTCCTGGCCTGATGCCCGGCAGTGACTGAAAGGTATAGGATGGTAACATTGTCTTATATTCTCGCATAGTTTTGCTTATCTTAAAGGTCAGTCAGCACTTTAGTCCTGGTGCCAGTGTTCTCAGCACAACACGAAAAGCCAAACTGTGCTTCTAGTCATAACTTAATGCCAGCATTATAAGAGGGTAGGCCTTTCTTTCACCTTGTTATTCTGTCTTTAACTTCCTAAGAAACACCACACGGCATCATTCTGTTTTATCAGATTGGCAAAGCATGAAAGCTTGACAGCACTGAGTGTTGACAAGGATGCTGGACAATGAAAACATTCAGACAATGTTGTGGGAATATAAACTGGTCAATTCCCTTGGAAATCAACTTGTCAATATTTAGTGCAGTTAAGGCCGGGCACGGTGGCTCGTGCCTGTAAGCTTCAGCCTAAAGCGGCCGGGGCTAGGGATTGCGGTTCGAGTCCCACCTGGGGCCCGTAGTGAGACCTAGTTCCAAAAAAATAGCTGGGCGTGATGGTGCACACCTGTAATCCCAGCTACCTGGGAAGCTGAGGCTGGGGATTGCTTGAGTCTGTGGTACCCTGGGCAACGAGAGCCTGTAGTTCCATAGGCAAAAATAGCGAGACCTAGTCTCCAAAAAAAAAAAAAAAATTTAGTGCAGTTAAAGATTTGCCGTTAGGTCTAGTTACACCACTTCTAAGAGTAAATTCTGGATTTTTGCATGAGAAACTACTTATAAGAATGCGCACTACACCCTTATTGGTAATTGTAAAAAGTGAAAACAGGACAAATTTCCATCAAAAATAGAATATAAAATTTGATGCGCTTAATATAGTAAAATACTATATGCATTTGAGTGGCATGTTTTAACATAAATACATTTTAATACATGAAGCAAAATTTCTTCTTTTGCTCAAATTTTTATAATTTCTCAGTCAGCTATAAAACTATATAACTTTAGGGGTACAATTTCACAACTCCATATATACACATGTGTCACTCACCCTCTACCAAACTCTGTGCCAAACATCTGAACCTCTTCTCCCTGAAACCCCGGCTTCCCCTACCTGCCCCACCCCCCACCATTCCTTCTGGTAACTGCATATTTTTCACATAGTCTAAGAACTACTTCTTTTGTGCTTTGCCAGTTTGTTTTTTTTTTTTTTTTTTTGGTTATTTATATTTCACAAATAAACGTAACCACTGGGATCTGTTTTTCGATTTCAGGCTTCACTTGGTTACCTCAAGATCCATCCGTTTTGTTCTAAAGGGCATGTTTTATCTTTTTAATATCTGGGTAGTCTTCCATTGAGTATATATTCCACATTTTCTTTATGTAGTCATCTGTCTTTGTGAATATAGGTTGTTTCCCTGACTTGGCTATTGTAGATAGTGCTGCTATAAACAATAGTACTTAAATCTCTTTATATTAGAATTTTCATATTCATAGGCTAAATACCTAGAAGTGGTATTGTTGGATCACATGATATTTCTAAATATAGAAAGATGTCAAAATTTTATAAGTTTGGGCTGTGGATACAATGATATTCTCTATATGTTCCTACTTGTGAAATGCTAGGGGAGGGGAAATAACAACTTCTGTGGCTAGTTTGTTATCATTCAATAAACATAGGTCAAGCATCTTTTGAGTCAGGCCTTGTTCTAAGTGCTGGGAGTCAGAATCCTTGTTCACCGAAAATCTAAGATTCAGTGGGACTGATCCTGAAATCAACCTTCTCTGGCCCCACAGCATTTAACTAGTTCCTCAGCTATCATTTGCTGTCCTATTCTGGTTTCAGGTTTCATTACCTCCTTCCTTCTGCAGTAATGCTACCCAACAGAACTTTCTACAGTGATCAAAACAGTCCATATCTTTCCTGTCCAATACAGTACCCACTAGTCACCATGTAGCTATTTTTAATTTTAATAACCACACACAACTAGTAGCTATAATTTTGGTTGTTGAGTGTTTGCTCTTCAAGGGCAGAAGCTATGTCTTCCCCATCATCATAGTCCCAACCTCAAGCCCCACTCACCCCAGAGCACCTAGCCAGATACGGTAGCTCATAAAAGACATTTGACAAATGTCTGTTGAATGGAATTTTTCCCTATGATCACTTTGAGAGTTTATGCCAATTGACAATCAGTCAATAAAATGAAGAGATCTAACTTGTTGAAATCCCTTTGATTTCACTCATTCATTTAACAAATATTTCCTGAACACCCTCAATAGATGTCTATTTGCCTCCTCATTATCCTATTAGTGAGAAAGGCTTCTTGCCCTAGGATTATGGAGGAGTCAACATATATTGCCAACACTGAATAGATGAGATTAAGAGCAATGTATTAGTCACATGTGGGGGAAGAAGATACCCCACAGTGCAATACACTTCTGAACAGTGTGAACAAGCAGGTATGATGGAGGCAAGCTTTGTAGGATCAGGAGGGCAGGGTAGCCCCTGGTTCCAGTGGGAGGAAGAGATGATTCAGCTCAAGAATTCTAGGGGGAGGCAGGGAATCTGCTATTCAGGGATAAGCAGGAACTACACCTGGTCCATTTGGTAAGGAGTGTTGTTTGGCTAGGGATCTAATCTATGAGAGTTGAAGAGGGCAGGGAACTTGCGCTGAAGCTATTTAAGGTCTTCCTGATTTCTTCAGCTAACAAGACAGTGTATAACATTGAACCTTAATTTTAGGACTCACAGCACAATAGGTCAGGGACAGACATCCTACCAATATGAATCTTATAGTGTAAGTCTGACAGGTATATCGGTGGAATGAGTGAAATACAAAGTGTATTTACAGTGTATTTCTACCTGTCTCTATCCTGGGTTCCAGGGACCACTACTTGGAAAATAGCAAGTGACTTTTTTGGCCACTAGAGGGCATTTCCTGCCGCTGTTTTCTTGGGGTTTAACCTCAACTGTGTGTTTAATTGCATTGGATACTAATTTTGGTACAGACTAGAATCACTTGGGAAAAATTTTAAATGAGGTCTACCCCCTAATATTCTGACTTAGGAATAGAAATGAACGTGGGCTTCTGCTTTTAAAAATGTTTCCCAGGTGCTTGAGGTAAGCAATGAAGAGCAATTTTTCAGGGGATCCATTTATTTTACTTATTTTTCCCAAATTTCTTGAGCTATAATTGATATGCAACATTATTTATATTTAAGGTGTACAAAGTGCTGGTTTGATGCCCTTACACATTACAAAATGATAACTGCTATAGCTGATACCCCTGTCATCTCATACCACTATTCCATTTTTCATGGTAAGCTCATTTAAGATATTCTCTCTTAGCAACTTTCAGGTATATAATATAGGTCACTGCAGATAAAACATTTTACCCTGCTGGACATAAGGTTCCTCAAGCTTATTCATCTTTTAACTGGAAGTTGCACTCTTTGTCAGCCATCTCCCCCTTTATATCATCCCTTAGTCCTTGGTAACTGACATTGTGTTCTTTCTACAAGTTGGGGTTTTTTTTTTTAGATTGCACCTAAAAGTGAGCTCATACAACATTTATCTTTCTCTGTCTGATTGATTTCAGTCTTCTCAATGCCTTCATTATGCATGTTCTTCTTAAGCATAAAGCATGTATCTTAAGTCTGCCCTGAAAGTGGGTGCAAAAACTGCATTGAGTTTTAAAGCAAAATGAAGGTGGGAAAACTGACTCTCACTGGCCCCATGCTGTGTTTATCTTCTAGGTTCCTAATGACCCAAACTGGAACTTACACTCTTTAGTTTCTTGCTTGAGATTAGGCACTCTGACCAGTGTGACTGTTGGCTGAGAGGGGAGACCAAACGAGACAAAAGGATATTATATCTTTTCCCTCTATTTTCCTCATCTATCCTCTCCCATCTCTCTCCCTCAAGCTAGATACAATATTTCTGCTCACAAAACAAAAGCTCTTATGCATTTGCTTCTGGAAGTAGACAGCCAAAAGAGTCAACAACCGGCAACTAGCTAAGTCTAAAGGAGCCTAAGTTCAGGTAGGACACCCTACTATAAACAAGTACTTCCAGGTCACCATCCTTGTACCCCAATTTATTCCCAATTGATTCTGAGAAACAGGAAGTTAAAGACCTAGTCACTGGAAATGACCTGATTTTCTATCACTTTAACATTGAATCTTTAATTATCCTCTTTCAATTAAATGGTGGTTTTTATCTTATTTTGTGAGTGAAATGGACTTCCCCCCTCCCAAAATCATTAGTGAATTCTTGAGCAATATTTTCATAGTCACTTGCTTAAAATCAGTGTAATTACTTGATTACAAATATTCCTGAATAAAGTTGAAAGGAAGACTTCAGAGTTATTTAAGGATTATAGGCTTCCTTTCAAAGTAGTTATGCTAAATTATGAAAGATGTACACCCTGGAAGATAATGTGATTTCATCTAGAAAATGCTAGTGTTCCACTTTTAGGTGCGTCAGGAATTCATTCCCACCCTCCAGTGACTATAAAAAAAAGCACATACACAATACACCTTTCTATTTATAAATTGTCAGGAATTTTTTAAAGCTCCAGGGCTAAGTTATAAACGTCCCTTTCCAACTAAAATGATTAAATAAAGGAAGCCAGTATTCACAGGGGTGGATATCAGAGCAGCTGACCAAGCAGGCTAGGACCTTACGTGGCCTGAGAACTACTAGAATATTCTTTTAAAAAAAAAACCCAAAAACCATCTAAGAGGCTCATGACTGTATCTACGCAAATTAGACATTCCTCAGCGCTTGCTCCTGAATTACTCACTCTACCAATATAGGAGTAGAGCAGGAATTCACCAAAGAAAACGTGAATGAGGTTGTCTGTCCCAATGTCCAAGACATCCAACAAAATTAGAAGTATTCTCCACAGGCATAGGTGTGTCAGGGTGTGGATTTATAAACGATCCTCTCTTGCACTAAACCTGTAATTAGAAATTCCATATCAGATACTGCCTACTTCAGATGGTGCAACCAGCAAGAATGATAATAATATTTTCATTAAAATGGTAACAAATCATCTATTATAAATCTCATCCCCCTTTTTCATAATTTCTCCCCATGTACAAAACACATTTCTAAGCAAAACCAGCTTCTCAAGAGAATATGAAAAAAGGCAGACTTCCTTGTTTTATAATGCCAAACCACAACTTAAATAGCTAATAACAACTCTATCCTTTTATTGAATGCCTGCACTATGCTAGGCAGTTCACAAGCTGTATTTCATTGAACTTCCTAATAACCTTTGAGGTACTATTTTGCCTATTTCAGACATGAGGAAACAAAGGCTCAAAACACCAAGAAACTTGCTCAAGTCATCCGGTAGTAAAGGGTGGAGAGTACAGGGTGCCGATTACAGCGTGTAAGTCAGTCACTGCATGCAGACACCCAGCCCACGGGATCAAGAGAGGCAGAAATCCAATTTATAATTCACTTGCCATACCATATGCCGCAGGGCACCCCCTGCCCAGAGGGGGCACCCCTCTCTCAGAGGACCAAAGAGACTCTCTGGGCCAGCCGTGCCCCTGAGTTTAGAGCCATAGAACTCGAAGTCATGTCTCTGGAGAAGGTCCCAGATCCCAGAATCTGAATGCTTCACAAGCACCTTTTTCTGCCTCCAAGGGTTCCCTAAAGGTCACAATTTTTCTGCTCTCGTGCTCTGGCTGGCTTGGGGGGTGTGGGTGTGGGGATGGCACAGGAGGAAGGATGAGTCTGTCCTTGAAGGGAGGTGTCACAGGAGTAACCTGACTTTCTAGTTTGATGGAAGTCTGGTGAAAGTGAATGACAGCCAGGTATTGTCCCAGCAATGGTCCTGGGATGTTTTCTTGGCTGACTTTATCCAGTTCACCTCCAATGGTGGGAGCTGAGGGGCCTCTGGATGAATAACTGTAGGATGAATGGTGAGAGAGACATCAATGCAATGAGCTCTTAGAAATTCTCAGCATTTTGACTTGTGACCAGTCTCTTAACCTCTGTGCCTTCCACTGCTCACCTGAAAATGCAGATGATAACAATAGGTGCCTTAAATCTCAGAAGTGACCCTAGCAAGCTGAACTTCTTGCTGGCACTCCTGGACATTTGTGCAGCCCTTCACATCCCTCTTTCCCCTTACTGCTCCTTTCTTTTCCTGACCTTTCTACCAGGAAAGGGGGAAAGTGAGCCAATAAAAACCGATTAGTATTATTGCTGTTAGAGGTTAAAAATACAGACTTTCCCTAAACTATCATCTGAAAGAAAAGGCAAGGAAGCTTTTGTGCTAAAAATCAAATCACTAGTGGGTAAATTTTAGCAGCAGATGACAGTTTCAGGTTTTCCCCAAGCTTGTAAATCACTTAAGGTAGGTGAATAAGGGTTTAGCTCTCCTGGGAAAGTGTTTAAAGTACAACTTTACAATCACATGCATGCAGCTGACTCTTGGACAGCACAGCTTTGAACTGCGTGGATCCACTTGAACAGGGATTTTCTGGTAAACAGGCAACATAAAACTACTGTACTGATAATCCCAGCACAGTACTGTAAAGGCATTTTCTCTTTCTTATGCTTTTCTTAACATTTTTTCTTTTGGTTTTGTTGATTAAATAACTATAATTTTTGTGAGTACAACTTCACACCTCTACATGTGAATATGCCTCACTCAGCCTCCACCAGTGTTCCAGTCACACTCCCTCCCTCCTTCCCCTGCCACTGCCCTCTCACAGCCAATATTATTCATGGAGTCTAAGAATTCTGGCTAGTTTGCTAGTTTGTTCTTTATGGCTGTATTTTCTTATTTCTCATGTTCTTTTCTTAGTTTATTGTAAGAATACAGCATAGAATAGATGTAACAGGAAATATGTGTTAACTGATTGTCAGTAAGGCTTCTAGTCAACAGCAAGCTATCTGTTGTAAAATTTGGGGGGGAATTAAAAGTTAAACACAGATTTTTCAACTGCTCTGGAGCTAATGATACCTCAATAAAAAGAAAAGAAAGAAAATCTACTTGCTAGTACACCGAACATTTTCCCTTATCAGTAAACGTTCTTCTTTAGCTTGATTTTTAGTCTCTAAAGAGCACACATATGGCATGAATCATAATTTTTAATTAATCTACTATTTTTGGACAGGTGAGATATTTCCAGGTTTTTACAATGAATAAAACAATACTCCCTGGAGGTGGATGGAGACTAGACTTTTGGTGGTGATTATGGTGTAGTGTATAGAGACATTGAAGCATAATACTGTATACCTGACTTAAAAAATGCTATAAATCAATGTTACTTTGATAAATATATATGGCAAAAAATTATTGTAATAACTATTCTTGAAGAGTACTTAAATATTTGTGTGTATCTATTTTTTTAGGATAAATTTTAGAAATAAAATTGCTGGATGAAATTGCTGTATATATTTCTTAATGAGCTTCAGAAAGGTCATTTTATTTTCTTTTTTATTATTATATATATATACACACATATCTATCTATATTACATCATTGTCTGTCCCAGGGTTCTCCCACCATCCTGTCTCCTGTGAACCCTCTTTATCTCTTATGCCCTCCCCCTCTCCTGGCTCTACTCTCCTCTCCCTCTCTTGCTCTATACTTCAATTCTGTTGGCAGTTTTAAATTATTCTTGTCCCTTTGTTTGTTTTCCCTTTATCCCTCATATGAGTGAGACCATAATGTAAGAAAGGTCATTTTAATGTTTGGTCCTCCTATACATTAAAGTTGGGTCCTGCTTCAGATTTGGCAAAATTTAGAAGTCACCTCCTTTAATCCATACCTTTACTCGATTATTTAATCATAGGCAATACAAGTCTCAGATACCAGAAGCTAGATTTTAGATAGGAAGAGATAGAACAGACCTAAGAGAAAGGGGTTTCTTGTCCCTTTACTTCCTACTCAGGAACAAATTCAGACATTCTTCCCACTCTCCATGCAGGTGACATTTCTTTGAATGGCTAAGCCATCCAGACTTCTCAGTTGATGCAGTACACTTAGAGAAAGAGGACAGGAAGAATTGTGCTCATAAATCAGAGCCAAGATCAGTGGGTTGAGCTTCCGAGTCCTTTGGTTACCTCACCTGGAAAAATAATAGACCGATCAGACATCCAAGCTTACCTCTTTTTCCTTTTTAAGCTCAATATTGACTCTGTACCTCCTTCGAGACACTATTCTCTCTCCAAATAAACAGCAACCCCCCCAAACATTAAACAGTTCAAGCAACTTTGTGGACAAAAAGGACTTCTCCCAGGAAATTTTGCAAGCATTACATGTCTTTTTCTTCTCTTATTTCAAATATGTAAGTAGGTTAACTCCCTTCATGGAAAAGGGTACACAGATCCTAGTATAAACTACTTACTTTTCTTCTGGAAAAAAAAGGAATAATAATGACTAATGCTTACATAATAAATACTGTATGTTAGCTTGGGAGTAAATGCTATATGCCTATTACTCTGTCTTCATCATCACTGCTGCTGTCAATAACATATCATCATTATCACTACCATTATCTCTATTATACAGAAAAAGCACTGAGGTCATGGCAAGTGAAGTAATTTATGACTAGTGCATGGCAGGGCTAGGAGTACAGTCCCCTGGGTTTCTGGCTTCTCCTGCAGTCCTGGCTGAGCTATCCCAGCAAACCCTTGACTGTAACATAGCCTTAGTGGAAAGGGTCGGCTCCAATTTTTGCCATGACTCCTGTTTATCGTTCTACCTTCATCTAAATCTTTCCTTCCTCCTCTTTATTTGTTAATCCAATTTCATCGATTTAAGACCATTTTTCTGTTGTCCTTGTCTGAATGGGTTTTCCTTTCCCTCACATGTGTTTAGAAACCTGTGAAATCGTGTTTCAGCTTAAACTAGTTTTCAGGTTGATGATAGTTAATCTGTATTTCAACTGCTGTTATATTTATTTATGACCGTGACAATGGCAGGTGTGACATTAAGGAGAAAAGAAGTAGAACTGATTGAATAGTCATATTTTCAAACCCATGAAAGGTATTTCCATCAATCAAGAACACAAAAATTGACTTTTCTTGGAAGCTTTTTTTAAGGGAAGCAAGGAACAGAACATTCTGCAGCTGGCATGCTAGTATCAAGAATTCTTTGAGAGTTTATTTGCAGGCATAGCCTTCCTCTAGGACACCAAGTAGGGGTTTTCTTTTGCAAGGGGGTTACTGAGTCTTGGAGAGGTTAAGTGAACTGACTCCACTGTCAGGAGGCAAGACTGAATGCTTAGAGGTTCTCTTACTGATGATTCAGCTGCTGGTCCACAGACCTATCCAGTCTGGTTCCTTCACTTTTAATGTCATAAGATACAATGAACCTAACAACATAGACTGGAAGATTAATATCTTCCATTGGAATGGAAATGTTCTTATTGCTAATACCCATACCAAGATATGGATCAAAACTTTTTCTAAGAAATATCAGTCGTGCCTTTAACCTTCAGTCTATGAAGCAGCTGGGGCCAGGAATCACGGTTCAAGTCCTGCTCGGGACAACATAGCAAGACCTAGTCCCCCCAAAAAAAGCTGGGCGTGGTGGCGCATGCCTGTAATCCCAGCTTCCTGGGAAGCTGAGGCTGGGGATTGCTTGAGTCTGTGGTACCATGGGCAACAGAAATATCAGTCAGTTTGAAAAGAAAAATCACCCACCTGCCAACAATTCAGTGGATCTGATAGGAGTATCAGTTACCACAGAAGTAAAAGATGGATCTCAACTGTACTCCTGGGGTAATTTTTTGCAATTCCCTAAATATGCTGATGTTTCTCACAAGATACCCAATCTGGTCCTCAACTCATACTTCTTTTTCTCTTCTTGCAGAACATTATTTCATAGTCTCATGTCATAAGACATGATCTACAGATTACATATGAACACAGTGTATAAACATACATATATGTACATACATATACACACATGTATATATAAAAGTAATTACGCCTTTTTTCCTTATGCTCCCCCTTTCTCATTCTCACATGTTTTCTCATATGTACCACCCTCTAACGGAAACCACATTGTTTCCCAGCCTGTACAATTGCATAGTTATCAATGCTCACATAATTATATTTATATAAATATATATTTATACACAGACACACATTAATACACATACATGCGTCATTTTGAAAAAGATGAGATTATGTTGCCTTCATTTTTCTGCATCATGCTTTCCTCATCTAGCATTGTTCTGGTGAAATTCTCTTTAAGTCAACTTATACAGCTATTTTTCAGTCATTTTAAAAATTTAAGCTTCATAAAACTCCATGCTGTGAGCAGTACCATAATTTACTTGGTCATTCCTCTATTGGTACGCATTCATATCATTTCTAGAATTTTTTTTACTTAGAAGCATACTGTAATACATAGGCTTGTTTTTATAATCATATGCACTTTTGATTTTATTTATGTAGGTTAAATTCCCAGGAGTAAGATTATGGATCAAAGTATTCATACATTTTTAGTGAATCTTACCTGATTGTTCTCTAAAGAACCTTTTTCTAGTAAACTTAACATAAGTCTTTGTGGAAAATAATACTGACAACCTTTAAAGCCATTATTTGGATTAATTTCCTAGATTATTTAATCTTTCTAGATTTAGAAGTTGCCTATTAACTATGTCCATTACTTTATTTGTTAGTTATTAATTTTACATAAGATACATGTCTATATTTTTCCATTTATCTTTCTCTCTCATCTAATCCTTTTGACTAACACATTCAACTTTCCAGAATCAGCTCAATCTCAGAAGTCAGTGTGGATATCAACCACCTTTTCTTCCTTCCTCCATCCCAGGTAGAGGGGATGTATAAATGTACTCAACACAATATATTTAACATACCCACTGGACTGACTCCCAAGGCAGAATCTATCCTATTACTTTTATCAAATCTTGCACTAAACACTGTGCCTTAATACAAAACTATTCAGTATTTAGTGGACAAATGACATATATAAGTGCAAATTATTATGCAAATTCTTACTTTACATCTAATTTTAAAAAATTATTTATTTTATTGAGACAACATTGTTTTAAGACACTAATGTTTTAGGGGTGCATGTTCATACCTCTTCAAATGTATGTTATGATAGCACACCCACCATAAAAGCACCCATAATCCTTCATTACAGTTCATTGTTCCCCCACCTCCTTTGTGCCCAGCGCCTACTCTCCCCCTCTATTTACCTTAGTTCTATAGTCAAATTTCTAGGGTTTGCTTTGGCTGTTCCTTTGCTTAGTTCTTTATATTCCACATGAGTGAAACCATCTGGTATTTGTCTTTCTCCTTCTGACTTATTCACTTAATATAATCCCCTCCAGTTCCATCCTTGTTGTCACAAATGGTAAGGCCTTAATCTTTTTCTTTTTTTACAGCCAAATAGCTTTCTGTTATGTGTATACCCACACACATCCACACATACACATATACAATATACAATACACATCATATTGTACACCATTCATCTGCCATTGGACATTTATATTGTTTCTATAATTTGGTTATAGCAAATAGTGCTGCAATGACTTTGAATTAGATGAAAATGAAAGTGTACAAATTCATTCTTCCTGAGATGACAGTAAAGCATATTTGTGATGCTTAATAGTCGGGAGGGGGGGAAGCATTTATATATTTCAACATAGACTAAATTATATGGAGTGATTTTTTTTCTTTTTTCTTTTTCCCTCCTCCTCTTCCCCAAGGAATGTTTTTACAATGCAAGAACTTATGTGTGCTTCTATAGACATTAAGTTATGACTCCAAAATGAAGTGCCTACTTGTGTGATGTACATACTTTTGAGACTATAAAATGAGATTGATATTGGCCCTCACAGTTCTTAGACAGTCACTACCCTGTGGTGACCTATTGCTTGATAAAATTTTTATTGTTTATTTTCCAATCAGAAGGCATTCTTTTGAGTAAAATTTCATATATAATATCTATATAATACTGAGTGTGAGAGGTTATATCTTACTTTTTTATATGCTCAACTTTTGTCTACTTCAGTGACTATAAGGAAGGAAGTTTTAAATATAAATATTGCAGATGAAATAACTGGTTCTATATACTTCTTTATCAGAAGTATATTTATTTTTTGTAATACACCAATCAATTTGAAAACTATTAGAATAAAAATCTAAAGAGGTATTTATATAGAAACCTAAAGTTTATGCTTCTACTATATTTTCTGTTTGGAAGGCAAGAATAAACCTAAATTCATCTTCAAGTTAAATTGTCTTAAATCAGTATGTAGTTCTGGCAGATAATAGGTGTTTAATAAATATTATTGGATTAAGGGCTGATGAATATGGTAACAGACACCTCATTTATAACTTTGTTATATTTAGAGTTGTTTCAAAATGCTCACACAGAACATTCTCTAGTTGATGACTTAAAAAAATGTGCATTTGGCAGAAACTAATATTGTTCAGGGCCTCAACAGGAAACCTATGTTTGGCTTCTTTTCCCTTAGCAATTTAGGGCCAAAAGCAGTTTCTAGTGACAAACTTATGGCAGTGCTTTTTGAGCACTGGCACAATGTATATTTTTTTTAGGTTTTGGTGCCAAGGTTAAACAAACTGAAAGACTAAAACTAAATCTGAATGTTGACCTGTTTTGAAAATTTGACTCAGGAATATATGTATATATGTATATGCCTATATGTATATGCCTTAGCCTATATGTTAATGGAAAAATTATAACCATACTAAGGAAGGTATGAAGTTTGATGTGGGCAGCAGTTCTAAGTTTTTTAAAGCATCATTCAAGACATTTGGAAGAGAAATCAGAAAATATAATTCACCTGTAGAATCTGTTAACAATGCGTCAATTCATAGTGGCACATGCCTGTAAGTGGCACCCTAGGAAGCCACAACTGGGACCAGGGATCATGGTTAAAGTCCTGCCAGGGGCAACATAGTGAGACCTAGTCCCAAAAAAAACAGCTGGGCGTGGTGGCACATGCCTGTAAGCCCAGCTACCTGGGAAGCTAGGAATTGCTTGAGTCTGTGGTACCCCGGGCAACGTGAGCCTGCGGTTCCACAGGCAAAAATAGTGAGACCTAGGCTCAAAACAAAATAAACAAACAAACAACCCCCCCCAAAAGTATCAATTCTTTAGCAATAAATTAAAATACAAAATACTGCTAATCTTTCCTTCAGCCAACATTTCACTTTCCCAACATCTGGAAAACTGGGCAGAGGGAAAAACAGACTGCTTCTAATTATCCTCTGGCAACCAAAGATTGCTTAAACTTTCAAGGTATGAGATGGAGCCAGGGAGAATATTAAAAATAGTAAATAGTTTTCACAAACCTTTCGTAGATTTTTAGGTTGAAAAATAAATGAAAACAGATAGTTCTAGTTTACTTCTTTGCCCTTGGCATCATTTTCCAAATATTTGACCCTGATGGAAAATTGTTTTTGTTGACAACTCCCATCAAATTTCTGTAAACCCTCCTTTGGGTGCTAGAGAACGAAACAGGTCCTACTGGTCTACCCTACAACAAAGTACTTGAATCATAAACATGGGAAGAAGACATGACAATCTGGCTCTCAAAGGCATCTAATTTACGTGACATTTAATACAATTAATATACAAGCACTTGAAATGCAAAAATGAGTCAAAGGTAGAGACAACCTTCTAGAACTTTCTACTTCCAGAGTCTGGTTTTCATTCTCCTGTGCTGGGGACTTAACTCTATTATAGTAAGACTGATAGATCAGCAGTCTCATCTCTCAGTCTTACTATAATACATTATTATTCAAAGTATTGTAGTTTTCAGAACAGTGAATTCAGACTATGCCAAATTTCTTTTTTCAAGCTGAGAAACTCTAAGGATGACTCACAAGCCTTCCCTAAATCTTCCTAGGTTCTCTAGGAGGCTTCTTACCAACAGCTAGAGGAACGGGTGAAAACAGGACAACAGTGAACTGGAACAGCCAGTTCCTCTAGTGTGTGATCATTGTTCCTGAAGTGGGGACAACTTGAACTCCAGAGTCCTTTTATACTTAGTCCTAAGAAGGTGAACCTAACATAATTAGACTCTAGAGACCTAACTTCATATTTTCAGGGCTCACATGTAAAGTCAGGACATATTTCTGAATGTCTACTTCATGCCAGACATTGTACCAGACTTTGCAACTATAACTGTAAGAAAAGCACACATACTTTTGTCTTCAGAGGTATACACAGAACCCATAAAAGGGATTCAGAGGGATCTGGGCAGGGCACTGACATGGTTGCTACAAATACCAGTTGCTATACTGGTACACAAAAGATAAGGAAAAGGGATCAAAGCATACCACTACAGAAAATCAATAATTCATAAAGGAAGGGAGAAAGAGAAGAGAAGGAAACAAAGAACTATAAAATGGTTAGGAAATGATAATATCATTAGTAACTTATTACATATTAATTAAATGTGAACATTTAAAATTATCAAGTTGTTAGAGGACAGTAAGTGAATGACATTTTGAATAAACTGCATCCTCTGACATCTTTATAGATTGCCTCCCGTCACCCCACCCATCCCTGCCCCTGCCATTTTCAGGCCAACAAGATCTCAGGTGCTGCATACAACTTTCCACATACCATGAACCTGACTTCCTTAATAGGGGGTTGCTGGGAACTAGGGGTGGAGTTAAGCAGCCATGCTTGGCTTGAAACCTGAACGCATGTATGCTCTTGCTACCTTGCTTCTCTGGCTTTGAATTGTACTCTGTTGTCTCAACTCAGATGTTGCTGGGATGAAGTGTTAGTCAACTTCTCTTTCTCTCTTTCTTCCTCTCTCTCTCTCCTCACTTCTCTTGTAAATAAACTCCTTTAAAAAATTTTCTGAACATTGGCTTGTGGGTCTTGTTCCAAGTTCTTAAGTTTATGGGTGAGGACTCACAATGCAGTTCACCCCCATTTCTCTCTGTGGTTGCCCTGTAACAAAATCAAAAGCCATCAAGTGAATGGATGGGTGAAAAACAAGACCCAACTATGTGTTGCTCAACACAGATGTACATTAATTTTAAGAAGAAAGTGATGGGGGAAAAAAAAATCAATGCAAGCAGAAACTAGAAGTGAGTGGGGATCAGTCTTATATACTTATATCAGTCTAAATAGATGCTAACTCAAAATCTGTAACAAGAGACAGCAAAGGTCATTATATATGACGAAAAGGTCAATTCATCAAGTGACTCTAACAATCACAAGTGTATATGCACCTGAATATATTGAGTAAATACCAACAGACTTGAAGGGATAAATACACTAAATAATAATAGTGGCAATTTAGTAGTCTACTATCAAAAATAGACTACTCAAACTGAAAATTAATAAGGAAATGTTGGACATAAACTCATAAATGTTTTTGTGCACATAAACTCTTTAGGCCAAATGAACCCAACATACATGTACAGAATATTTCATCAAAAATAACAGCAGGACATACGTTCCTCTCAAGTGCACATAGCACCTGTCATATGATAGGTCACAAAATAAGTCTTAGCACATTTAGGCAGATTGTAATCATTGCAGTAACTTTCTGACCACAATGATAAAGCTAGAAATCAGTAACAGGAAGAAAACTGGAAAATTCACAAATAAGTGGAAGTTAAACAACACATTCCTGAACAAGCAGTGGGTTAAGGAGGAATCAAAAGATAAATCAAAGCATGTCTTGAAACAAACAAAAATGGAACCACAACAAATCCCAGTATTTACAGATGCAGCAGAAACCATAAGAAGCATAATAGTGATAAATGCCTACACTAAGTAAACTAAATATCTTAAATAAATAGCTTAACTTTATAACTTAAGAAACTTCAAAAAGAATAAAATAAATCCAAAGTTAGTAGCAGGAAATAATGAAAATCAGAGCATAAATAAATATATTAGGGATCATAAAAATAAGAGCACTGAAACTAAGTTTTTTAAAGATTAAAAAATCGACAAACCTTTAGCTATACTATGAAAAGGAAACATAGAATCAGAAATGAAGAGGAGACACAACAATGATAGCACAGACATACAAAGGATCATAAGAAAGTATTATGAATAAGCATATACAAACAAATTGGATAACTTTAAGAATAGAGTAATAAAATCCTAGAAACATACAATCTGCCAAGACTGAATCATGAAAAAATAGAAAATGCGAATAGATTGATTACAAATAAGGAGATAAATCAATAATACAAAGACTCTAAATAAAGAACAGTCTAGGACCAAATGTTTTATCTACAAATTCTATGAAATATTAAAAGACTTAATCCAATACTTCTCCAACTCATCCAAAAAACTGAAGAGGACACTCTAAAAGTCATTTTAGGAAGTCAGCATTACTCTGGTACCAAAACCAGAAAAAACCACAGTAAACAAACAACAACAAACCTATAAGCCAATACCCTGATGAAAGAGCTGCAAACTTTTCCAAAAATACTAGCAAAATGCTAGTATGGTATACTAGCAATACCATGGTAAAAGGATCATACATTGTGATAAAGTGGGATTTATCTTTGGGATGCTGTGATGGTAAAACATTCAAATCAACAAATGTGATACACCACATTAATAGAATGAAATATTTTTTTTTAAATCATGTTTATCTCAATAGATATAGAACTTTTTCTAACAAACTTTTTCTAACAAAATCCACCACCTTTTCATAATAACCTTTGAGCCACCTAGGATAAAGAAATCCACTCCTTTGTAAACATAATAGAGACTATCGGCCGGGCATGGTGGTGTGTGCCTGTAAGTGTCAGCCTAGGAAGCCGTGGCGGGGACCAAGGATCGCAGTTCGAGTCCCGCTCAGGGCAACATAGCAAGACCTAGGTCCAAAAAAATATCTGGGCGTGGTGGCACACACCTGTAATCCCAGCTATCTGGGAAGCTGAGGCCTGTAACCCCAGATACCTGGGAAGCTGAGCCTGAGGATTGCTTGAGTCCCCCAGGCAACATGAGCCTGAGGTTCCATGGGCAAAAATAGCAAGACCTAGTCTCAACAACAAAAACAAAAAAAAAAAAAAAAAAAAAAGGAGAGGAAAAAAATCTCTCTTTCCTCCCAATCTTAGTAAATTGGGAAAAGTCAATGAATACAGGTTCAAGAAGCATGTGACAGGAAGGTGTAACTAGCGATTGAGGTGACCTGTCACACATTCCTGCCTACATCATCTCTGGCAGTGGGGAATCAAACCCCTGGCCTACAGGAAAGTACAACGTTAAAGAGGTTCCCTCCTATGCCAATTAATGGGAGAAAAAAGCCTCCAGGAGCTGCTGTGGCCCCATGGCAGGACTGCTAACAAGAGAGAGGAGAGGGGCTCCACCAACCACCTGGGGAAGTCTGCCCCAGCAGTGAACGCCTCACCACCATTGGCTGGAGTTGCATTCCCAAACTCAGATATCAGAACTGTATCGCAGGAACCAGCAACAAGTGACAGAAAGGATCCTGGAGAAGCGCAACACATATCTGCCTGACAAGTTCCCAATGTGCTCAGGCTGGTAAGCTGCCTCAGCTACTCCTGGAGATGCGAGCAGCCTCATCTGTTGCTGTCCAGGAGTGCAAGTCTGCACCCGGGAAAAAAAGAACATACTTCTAAAAAAAGTGGGCCAAACATAGACCAACAGCTTGTAGTGAGAGGAGTTGGAGTGAAGAGTGGAAGGGGCAAAGGGGGATAGGGTGGGGAATACTGGGTACACTATAACCATGCAAACATAACCAATATTGTATGATAATAACAAAATTAAAAAGTTTTTAAAAAGTGACAACTTAAAAAAATTATACCTCAAGAAAGTGGGGAAAAAACTCTGAAAAGAAGTTTGGATCCAGATTTTGTGCCATGAATATCCTCTTGGGTAGTTTATATTTAATGTTTTAGATATTGAATCATCAATGAAAGCTTATGGAAAGGAAATCATATGGATCATATAGGATGTAAAAAGTTGTGACACAGTTGAATCTTTACGTTTGTTGAGAGAATTTAATATTTCTTACCATTCCTTATATATAATTTCCTGGCATTACATGTAAAAACTGGAGGTGATTAAAGAATGCTCTTCAATTAGGATTTTGTAAATTATGACTGAAGTATTTGAAAGATCTTTTCTGTAAGAAACACAGCTGTTGTGAATCTAGAGATGTCAGATTCTGTCTGAATCTGTAATGACAGAGTAAATGGAACAGCTACATGAAAGGACATACTTCAGTAATTCAAAAGAATTCAACCATCAAACAATAAAACATGAGACTAGGTTCTAAGGGTGACTAATAAAAATTAGAAAAAAATTATAGCCCTACTCTAAAGAACTTTATACACAGATCATCAAAGATGAAGGTTCATAAAGGGTTCTGGAGCAGAAAGGATCTGGAGACACTGGGGGAAAGAGAAAGCCACACTGATTCTGAATGTACAAGCAGAAAAGATTTTTGGGATTATGTGACCAGGATAAATAAAAGTTACAATTTTGTTTGAAAGACCTTATGAAAAGGAATAGGGGGAGAAAAGAATAAAGAATCTCAAAGGAAAATGATCTAGGGTAACAATGACTTGGATACTTGAGGTTTAACAAATACTTATTGATAAGTTGGGAAATGGAATTGCTGACACAAAAACATTTTAAAAAAGAATAAGAAGGCTCACTGTGTTGTGCATCTGACAGTAATATAATATGTCAATTATGTATTGATTTTTTTAAATAAAATTTAGAAGTAAAAAATTATTAAGTTGTCCACAGGGTAAAGGTTAAATGAGGTATTGTTCATCAACGACTTAGTACAGCACCAAAGAGTAAGCACTCATCAAGTGTTTATTCCTAGGGAAGGAAAAAAAACATACAAAGAGAGTGTCCAAAAGAAAAATTAATTTGTATTCCAGTTAGTGGTGGTGGAAATGTGGGTATGGAGAGAAGGGGGGCAGTGGGAAACTCCAATAGAGAGTTCTGACTCCTGCTGTGCCCACAGGCTTCATGTTAGGAAGTTAGCACACACAGGTCTTTCTTGGAGTATGTATTTATGTACAGATGCCACAGAATTCTCCATTCTCCTCCCGAAAGATAAATGGGAGGATTAGTTCCTAAGCAAGGGGAGTTTACATTAGTGCCTAGATAATGATACTAGCATTTGTTCATTTCTTACCAACAACATTGAGGCTCCTTTACTTAAAAGGGCCACACAGGTAAATTTGCCCTGGGCAAGGCAGCTGGTAAAGCCTAGGTTAGCTAGGAAACAATATTCATTAAAATAGTGTCATGCTGGGTTACTGATAGGTGGTGGAGGTAGAAAATTCATGTTCTTTCACTTTAGGCATCCTGCTACATATGTGATTGAACCATGTGAAAATGTCCAAATGTTATGGCAAGGCATGCCAATATTGGAAGATCTAAACTCCAAGATAGACTCAGTACACATAACCAGGAGTTTGACCTCTAAGAAGTTAGGAGGGGAACAAATCTTTAAGGCTGTTCCTGTTGAATGAGCTGGAAAACATTAAGGAATGCCTCATTAGAAGGACTGATGAACATTGAAGCAAATCTGTCATTGGTTGGACAACAGATCACAGGTAATGATGTAGGGGTTGCTCCTGTGCCAGGACGCTTAGGGTAGCCATACCCCTGCCATCAACTGAGAGAAATTCCTGATCCTGATCCAGATGTACTGAGTCACCTGGAATCTCTTGCCACCCACACCTCCTGCTGTTGGCTGCACAGCTATGTACGTGTGGTTTCAGGAGGTGATTTAAATTATTTGCCTCTGGGAGATAATTTCTACCATGAGTAGAAAACAATAATCCATCAACATTTATAACACTAACCATTTAATTCCTCTACCTGGAACAAAAAGGATTTTGTCTATTGATCTATTCTTTACTTGGTAATGAAGGATATGGTAGAAACTGGTAAGACTATACTGTTTGCTTTTCAAATTATTTTTGGTCAGTAATCTTGTCATAACTGGATGGAACATGGCAGCAATGTAAAACCTGAAAGCTTCTGAAAAACACAAGGTCAGAAACATATGAGAAAGTCCAAATTTTTCAGTCAGAAATTGACTCCACAAGTGGTTTGCAAAATATCAAAGCTTCAAGTCACAGGACAGTTTTGGCTCCCCTGATTAAAAACAGTTATTATGCATATAAGTTAATGGATCATATATGCAGTCTCTCTTTTTTAATGTACACACTCTTATACAGTGCAGATGTGCAACTCTTCCTTAGCCATAATCTCCTTCTGGACATCCGTTCTCATCTATTTAGGCACAAAATACAATACTGCAGTATATACCTTGGCAATTTCAGTGTACATCCTGCTGCTGTTATTTCTAAGACCCTCCTTCCCTGGTGTGAGCATTCTATACTGATGAATACCTATATGATTAATGGACATGGATGTTAATAAATTGATTTCCTAAAAAACAAATAAATAAAAACAGTTAATATGGCATTTATGTCTTTTCATATTTTCTACCTTTTTGGTTCCTTAATTGTTTGCCATGAGTAAAACTCCAAACTCCCTAGCCTGAAATACAAAGTCCTTGATAAGCCAGCCTGAATTCTCTTCACAGATTTATGTCCCAACTGACCCTGCTTAAAATCTACACTCTGATCTTGCAGAACCCACTGCCCTTCCCCCACACCCTTTTCCCCCTCCCCCCTCCCCCATGTGGCTCACAGGACATTCATTTAGCAAAGGGGCTCTTGCTACTTTCTCAGCCTCATAAAACCTAACTCAAGTCACCCTTAAGAAAGGCTTTAAACCTGGTCATTCCCTCATCTGTGCTCCTGTAACACTTAGTACTTAATTAAATCATGCTCTTAGAGCTCATGGTATTATGATTGTTTGCTCATGGTCTGTCTCCACTACTAGACTCGAACTCCTTCAGGACAAAGACAATATCTCATTCTCCACATCTTCCTTGGATCCAACAATGCCTGGCACAAAGTATTTACTAAACAAATGGCTATTGAGGATCAACAATTTGCTGAACAACCCCCTTTTTGCTGATCCAGAAGCAAAATACACAGCAGTAGGCTTAGCCTGGCTGGATTCTGAGAGCAACCATGTAGTTACCCAGGAGGATGGGAAGATACTGTGACTCTGGTTCTGCCCCATCCAGTATAGAGCTGGGGCCAGGGCTAGAGAAGGTTCTATCTGATTGGCTCCCATTAGACGCTGGTTTTCTGAAGTCTGGGAGAATATTTAAAGCCATCGCTCATGTGGCTACTTTTCTTGGTTCTTCAGATTTAAATGATTATTGATACAATCTACTCTGAACTTATACCCCAGTTATAGAACTAGGACTTTGGGCTTGATCTTGGAGCACAGCTTCACTAGATATATATTTTGCTCTTTTGTGTCCAAGTTTCTGTTTGGACAAAATGCTATCCTTAAACTATCAGAATTAAGATTCTTCCCTCTCTTAGTGCAACGGAAATTATAAAAAATATCAAAAAACTAACCTAAAACTTTACATTTTAAATCTTTATTCTCTGCTATGGAACTAAGGGTTAAAGCTTAATGCTAGGAGAATCCACACCTGTATCCCTTCCAGTCCTTGACCTGAGATGTCTGAGCTTTTCTGAATAAGGCTTATTTTGTAACCTGGGCTTTTCTTGGGACAGAGGTAAAGGGGAATAAGACAGGGAAATTGTGATGTTCCAGATGATTGCTGCAAATGTTTTGACACTTGAGGGGCCTCTAGGACTCTACTCTTTGAATCTGGAGGGGTATGTGACTTCTTCAAGCGAAAACACTTGGCAAAGTGTCACTGTGTAACTTCCAAGGCTGGAGTACAAAAGGCCAACTGCCTCTTCCTTGTTTGATTAAAGATGCTCTTAAAGCTTCAAACCAGAGTGTAAGAACTGTGACACTCTGAGGCCATGACACAGCAGCAGAGGCCAAGCAGAGATGCTCCATTGGACAGTCCAAACTCTAGACCAACCCACCCCCCAGCTGAATATTACCAAGTGACCTCCATCAATTGTGCTGGGAAGAGAAAAATTTCAGCTGAGCCCAATCCTCATATATGACAGTACTTAATAAAGTGATTGTCATTTTACATCACGAAGTAGTGGGGTAATTTGGCAAGTAGCAACAGGTAACAGGACCGGAGGTAGACAATGAAATTCCTCTTTTTGTTTCTCTCAGGGGAGATATTAAATTTCTATAGTATAATTGAGGATTCCGATAAATGCCTTTTTTCTTTATTTTTCTTTTTAGAATCTTAAATAGCAACCAAGTATGATTTTTAAAATTAAAAGGGACTGTTGCCAGAGGATTTGCAAATGTAGTATGTTCTCTTTCCTCATTATACACTGGCAGTCCATTTCTGGAAATGGATACAGACCTGAGCACTTACCTAAATGGAACACACAATAGTCTCAGTGTCTGTTAATCCCATCTACTTCCCCAGAAAAGGAAAACTCATTACACAAGATTGCCAAGAGATCTTGGGCTTTATGAAAGGGATTTTTCATTGTATCTCCCATAAGTCTAATATCTAGTCCAAATCTCCAAGATTTGCATAGTACCTAATTTATATCTCTATGAGTACTTACCCCTTTCTAGTTTGCATTTTATATATTTAAGTTTCCTTTTGTAGTAATCAGGGTCAAATTGCAATGCAGAATATACTTCAAGCAGGATGAAATTTTTTGCAGGGTATTAAATTACTTGGCCAAGCTGTGGGAAGGACAAGAGAAACAGAATCTAGGTTGAATGGTGCAGCAGAGTCAGGTCATCAGACTTGCTGTTGACTCCAGTGATCAAAACCCAATGACTCTTAAATCCTATTGCCACTGCTACAATCGGGAAGCCATCACAAACAGGAAGTCATCAAGATATGGTCACTGTCCCAGTCCCAGAACCATACTATCTTGGTTGCAACCTGCACCAGCAAAATAGATACCCCAGAATCCCATGCCTGATACGCCCAACTAGATGACCATGGTCAAAAGCAGAAAGTACAGGAGATGATGTTGTGGCTTCTAGTTTGTTTCTACTTTCTTCATTTCCCTCAAGCGCATGTGAGTGGTTGAAATCATATTCAGACTAAACTGCAACAAAATCTGCAAAAACTAAAAATGCAGTTTTGATATTACTTTAATTATTTTTAGCTCCTCAGATTTTGTAGTGTAAAGGGGTACACAGAAAAGAAAGTGGGGTGCAATACTAAGCACAACCTGTAATATTGGAGTGCCGGCATCCCAAACTGGACAAGGTTCTTTATTGGTTCTAGCTGTTAAAGAAGAGTATCAGAGTCCTTAGTGGGTTTTAATACTTTCAGGGAACCAGGTACACAGCACACCAGCCAGGGAGGCTGGACCAAGTGTATGGCAAGCAGGCAGGCTAGGCAAGCAGGCAGATAGGGCAGGGAGGTAGGGTAGGCAGGCAGGCGGGTGGGCAAGTGGGCAGGCAGGCAGGTGAGACCCTCCCCCTCCCCCACCCGGAGTCTTTCTCTGGGCTCATTCTGTGGCTTTTTCTATCTCATTCTTCGGCACACATCCTTCTCCTCCCACCCCCCACCTCCACCCCCCCAGCCATGATAGCTTTTTTAGCTTCTTCTCTCAGACCCAGGTAGGCCCACTCACACAGATGTACACTTAGGGAACCGGGTATGTACAGTCATGGGAAAGGCACAATGCCACAGGTGCTGGTCATAGAAGCTAAAAGAGAGTCTGACCAATTCATTTACCCTACAAATATGATTATCACATTTTTTCTCTTCTACAAACTACAAGCAACTTGGATCTGCCTTTATGTTTGATCCCCTGAAACATCCACCAGTTTGAGAAAAGAATTGAGATGAGGGGGAGAAAAGAAAGGGGTCAGACAAAGGGGAACTACCTAAAGACCTTCACTAGGAGATGGAATCCTCAAGGCAGGACACTACGACTATGACCACATTTTTAAAACTGCCTCTGTCTTACCTGTTCTTCATTTTCCCTCCCAGTGCACAAGTCTACTCTTTGCTCACTCTCACCTTGTGCTGGATTCTGGACTGCTGATCCTTTTGTCTGGTTCCTGTGCCCTCAGACTTCAATTTAGGCTTAGATAACAGGAGGCTCCAGCAAGAGATCAGCTGACCAAGTGTAAGGGTGTGACAAGGCTGAACTGGGGGGACCGCAGCCCCATCTTTGAAATAAGATGCAGCTGAACTAGAGGAAGACACCACTGTGGGCAGAGACTGGATAATGCTTGTAGAGTGAGGGGTGAAGCCTCAAGAAAAGAAAGCACAGGCTCGGAAGAGCATGGGGTGAGAGCGCATAAGAAGGCATGCAGGGAGAATGAGGCGGGCGCACACAGACTGGAGAGGAGGAGAGAGAACAGGTGCGATGAGGCACTGGGCCCAGCCTCAGCTGGGCAGACAGAAGAAAAGCCACAAGCTTCTGGCCCACGGCACCAACCCAAGCCAACAAGGAAAGGTGTTCCTGACGAGAGGGAACCTGGACTTGGTGTTGCCCTGTTTTGTGCTGTTCGGTTTGCTGGACAGGGGTGAGGCATCCTGGGCAGCCCTGGGGACTTTTGGTTCCTTATCCTCTTGTTAATAAACCCTGTTTCCGTTAACCTGGTCTTGCACTGCTGACGCACAAGTAGATGGACCTGACAGTGGTGGGTTCAAATGATGAATTACCTTGTAAGGTAATTTGCCTGACTCTCAGCCGTTAACACAAGATGCGAGTATGGTCTACCTGTAGCTACTTTGCTAGCTAACACCAGCAGCAAATTGGGAGCACCTGTCAGGTGGCCCCAATTCACCAGTCACAGCTCTACTAGGTCACACAACTGCTCCTTCTCTTGCCCCTTCAAAATTGGTAATATTAATGGCTTCCTGCCAACATCAGTCATTGAGTACATTAGTGTGTTTAACCTTTGCAAGGTTACCAGCTAGTGAGTGGTGCCATCTATTAGCCACCAGGACAATGACAAGTGTGATGGTTCTAGAAACCATCAACCTGCATGCTCTACTTCCTCTTCACAGCACCATACTTTCTATATCCTATGAGTCAGGCTTTCTTTCTTTGCCTGAACCTAAATCTGCTTCTTCAGAGCTGGTGTCTTGGCACATGGAGCAGCTGTGGTATGCACAGTGGCCTGAGATTAGGGGAGCTGGGTCTGAGAGGTCAGTGATAGGATAAACGGTTCTAGGATTTAACTGCCAAATTGCACCTCCTCCTCCTCACCTATAAGCAAAGGAAGAGCAATCACCTGTCACTATGAGTACAAGGATTCGATGAAGTTACGTTTATAACATGACTGCCTGAAACTGGTTCAGTCACTATGGAAAGCTGTGTGGAGGACCCTCAAACCACTGAAAATGGAACTACCATTTGATCCAGCAATTCCACTTCTGGGAATCTACCCAAAGAACACAAAAAACACTAATTCAAAAGGACATCTGCACTTGGATGTTTATTGCAGCACTATTTACAATATCCAGGATATGGAAACAACCTAAATGCCCCAAAACTGATGAATGGCTGAAAAAATGTGGTATATTTATACAGTGAAATATTATTCATCTATCAAGAAAGACAAACTTATGTCATTCGCAGCAACATGGATGGAGCTAGAGGGAATCATGTTAGCAGAAAAAAGCCAGAAAGAAAAAGAGAAATGTTGGATGGCCTCACTTATATGAGGGATATAGGGGAAACAAACAAACAAATGGAAATTAAAACTGTCAACAGAACTGAAGCATAGAGCAAGAGAAGGGGAAGAGAGAAAAATCAGGGGAGGGACTGGCAGAAGAGATTAAGATGGTTCATGGGTGTTAAGGTGGTGGGAGAACCTCGGAGTAAACAATAATGTAAAATATATACATGTACAATCAATTGAAAAAATAAAATTCTAAAATAGTAAGCCATGGCTATTCAAGACAAGCTACATTTGATGCTCATCCAGTAAATATAGTATTTATAAATAGAAAGAATTAAAATCTATATTATGTTTGTTCTACCAACTTTAACGTCAGATCTATCTTATGGGTATTTCCTAGAGCAATTCGCAATAGCAACTAAGTAGAAGTCTCTTTAAATATGCACCAAAAAAGACACTGTATTTAAGGAAAACATCAGTTGATGAAAGCATTAACATTATTAAATTGAGCAATCTAAAAAATAAATAAATAAAATAACTGCATGAACGAAATACTCACTTATGTAAACATTTCCAAAGTTTGACACACTTTCCTCTTTGCTATTATATTTTCCCCTCTGTTAATTAAGTGTCTTATCACTAGCAAATTGATAACTTAACAAGTTCTGCAACCTGAATCTTTCTGGTGATCTTAATCTTTGTTCCAGTGAAAGAGGAATGAAGGGGTGGGGGGATGGTAAAACAGAAGCAGCTTATTAAAAAGTCATTTTCACTTCCAAATAGAGAACGGTCTCCCAGGGGCCCTCAAATTTCTCACTTATTAAAGTAGAATGGACAATTGGCAGAAGAAACCACTGCTGTGGCTTGTGTCTGTGGGCAGTCAACAGCAACTTGGCCCTGGCCTGAAATAGACAGTTTAGAGTAATTGCAGCAGAATGAAACCAAAGTAAAGTGTGGCCAATCTGCTGATTTCCACGGCCATTTGTGTTCCAGTTGTCCCAGATCTCCTCTAGATCGCAGACAGCTTTAGGAGTTTAGCTAAAAGAGTGGCCTGGACAGGTGGACAGCCTGGTAGAGTTTTAAGAGGCTTTGATTCCCGACTTTTCATTTTACCAGACAAAGACGCTTTTCAAATATTTCATGGTCTCTAATTACAAGAAATAATGAAAGACCTCTCAAATAAGTTGTTTCATATAATTATAAAAGATTAAAGATTTTTGAAGAATTTATAGGTTGAGAGAAAGTGATTTGTGTTGAAAAGATAGAGATTTAGTTATAAGATGCGAGCAAAATTTAACAAATTTCAAGGAGAATATATGAAAAAAGGTCTACAGGATGAATTATTCTATGATTAAAAAAAAATCCCAAATCTAAATGGTCAAATTAAGCAAGTTGGAGCTGAACTAAAAAATATTGCATTAACTTTCACTAGGATAAGAATTTATACCTCAGTGCCTGGACCTACCAGGCTTAAGATGACAGTGAAAAAGCTTTCTGCCCTGTGTTATCTAGGGTACACATACATCCTGCAGGGAGGATGGTGAAAATATCTAGTAACTGGCATAGCAAAGCCATCAACTGAGTAGAGAAGGCTCCACCATGATGTGCCATGCAGCTGAACCCATATGAAGTTAAATACCAGCCCTGCTCATATCCCACTCATCAGTTCTTGCTCTTTACTCTGCTCAATTCCCTCAACCTGCAGCAAAAAAAGCCCATCATTCAAAGTAGTCATGTCACCAGATAGAAATCCAAATCCCAGAGGACTGTTCTTTTCTTCACCACAGACAATTTACAACTACTTAGCAACTCCTAGGCAGGCAATTCCCCTAAGCTAAGCGAGTCAAGCTCCATAGACTCATGTCTTAGAGGGAGCTGACTTCAGTGAGTCATTGCTCCTCTCCCTTGGTGCATGGGCTGTTCTCACTTGTGAGAAGGTGCTGGAGTATGTGGGCAATTGAGCAGGACTAGGCCTGTTGAGATGTCACTCACTACCACAACCTGGCGACATTGGCCTCCATTCTGATCAGCCCAATAAAAATTCTAAAACAAAGCGTTCCAGTCACCAAATAGCCAGCCAGCAGCTACTAGATTTTTGCTTATTTGTTATTTATTTTTTATTTTGAGTAACTCTTCCCTGAAATTCCTTGTCTAAGCTGTCATACCTGTGCAGCTAGCTTTATTTGCAATGACCATATTAGAATGAAACCATCTCCTCTTGTGGAAGGCTTTGCTTGACATCTTTGAAAGGCAGGAGGTTTATCTTGCCTTTCTGTGCACAGACTCCTCTCTGTGCCCCAACACCTAATCCAGTGCCAGACATACCTCTATGGGTTCAGAAAGGGTTTGTTGAACTAAACAAAAGGGTTCGAGAGTGAAGTCAACTATGTGCTGTTGAACACTGCTCTCTCTCAATCCTCTTTATGTTAATTCAACATGGGAAAATGATTGTCACTTTATTTGATTTATTGAAATTACATCTTTTTCAGTCTAAAAATCTGAGTAGCTGGTCAGAATGAGTTTGGCACCCACAGACTCAAGTGCTCAAAGCATAATTTTCATGTTATATTTAAGCACAAATAAAGACTAAATGAATTTAGAGAAAATAAATTTAAAGTGCTTTGAACTTTTTATAAAAACTAACTATAAAATTTTTAAAAAGCCAAATATTCACTTTAGAGTGAGTATTTTTTTAATAGCCCTGAATTAAAAATTTCCACAAATGAAAGTTCTATTACTATAGTTTTAAATGCAGATGTGAATAATAAAAAACAAATAATATTCCCTTGACTTAAAAAAGAAACAACTTATTTTTCTTTTAAAGGGAGTTCATGCTTATTGATGAAACTTGGAAAAACATGGAAAGGGGCTATGAAAAAATAATTATAATTGGCAGTCTATGCTTACTTGTAAATAGTTAACTTCTTTTTATATCTTATTTCTGTGCATATACATATTCCTTACATGATTGATACCATACTGTCTATATGGCTTCACAACTGACCCTTTGCAACTTAATGCCATAATAAACTTCATTAGGAAAAACAAGACAGTGACATTACTGTGCTCTTGGTCCGGATCTACTCTGGGTGGGTCCTTTTCTAACTGGTGAGTGACAGCTAAACATTCTGTCTGGTCCTAGTGCTCTAGCCTGGGTAGAAAGAGACCACCGCTTACAAACCTCCCTCTTACTTTTCACACAAGTACGCCTTATTTTTCTGGCTTTCTTTCAAAATCTCTCACCAAATCTTGATCTTTACAAGAGGCAAGAAGAGAACCCAGAGGAAAGGAACAAACGTAATTTGAGAGCTATCTGATAAAGAGAACTAACAGCACTGTTTTCCTTACACATGGAGAATAGTGACCATGAGGTTTCCAAGACAACCAGAGAATTACGTTGAACTTGACCTTCAGTGTTATCTTTGTGGCCACTCTAGTTGCCCTCTCTCCCTCATCCATCTGCTTGTTCCTGGCCCCAGGCTCACTTACCCTCTGACTTCCACTTGGGTTTGGCCAGTGAGGGAGAGAGGAGAGTTAGGAGAGTGACACTGGAGTATTCACCCCCTAACTTCCTCTGCAGACTGGCCACCTCTTCCCCTGATAGCCACAGCTCCTGTTAGGTGCCCTTCTAAGGGGCTTTCCCTGTATCTGGCATTTGGTAAATAGACTCCCCTCATTCCTTCCGGCCAGGACTAAGGGGTGGGGGCAAGGGTAACAGTGCTCCGTTGTTTCTAATTCCTGGACATCGCAGCATTCTTTGTGGTTTCCCTACACTCTGCCCATCTTTTAAATAGTCCTCTTATTAAACTCTCCTCAAATTACCCAATTTGAGGGGGTCTTCTGTTTCCTGCCAAGACTGACTGATAGAAATATTTAAACCATATGTCCCTCTTCCAAGGCTAAAGAATTTCAATCTTTAGAATGAAACTACCTGAGTTTCCTTAGCAGAATCATTTGGGGACAATAAATGTATAAATGACCCATCTCCACTTCCAGCAAGTGTTATTTATAACAGCCATGCTACCTCTGCTGGTGCTGGTGATGGTGAATACAGCTGTAAGAGCTCTTGTCTTATTCAGTGCAGCAGAGAGAAATTTTCCCAACTTGACCTGATTCTTCAGAATAAATTAACAAGATAGTTTTAAGTCCTGTTTTGGAGTTGAGTAAATCAAGTATCTAGCCATTTAGGTGACCTTTACCTAATATCCCACAGCTAATGCATTCATGTCTACTCCCATACCTCCTTCAAGTTTTCAGTCAAACAATACTTTCTCAGGAAGGCCTAGCCTAAGTATACACGCATTTTCTAGCTCTCCTCTCTCCTTTGTGTCCTTAGTTCTTTTCATCAGCTAATATAACATTTTCCCCCTCATTTATCTTATTTAATGTCCATCTCATCCCACTTTACCAGCACGGATCTTTGTTTTATTCTATAACTTATCCCAGCACTTGGTTCACGGCATACAGCAGAACCTTAATAAATATTTTTAAATGAGTGAATGAAATTCAGAGCCTGATCTGATTGACTTTGTTTTCCTAGAGAACTCTCCTTAGCAAGTCACACTCAAGGTAATTAGATAATAGTCTCCAAGAGAAAAACAACAGTGTTATATCTTTACTAAACACAACTATCATACAATCTGCTAAGACTGCAGCATTAGACAGCTAATGAAAGAAAACAAAATGATGCTGATGTATTTGTTTTCAAAAACATCTTTGCTATCAAGACACTCAGACACATGGTAAGGCCCTGTGGGTTTCATCGAAGTGGGGTGCCATTTGGAACATCAAGGAGAAGAAAATTGAGCAATGGATGCTGGTGTGGAGAGCTGCCACCCACTCAGCAGGACTCACCCAGTGAATGAAGGCTTTCTTTGCATCAGGGAGGCTAGCTGATACAGGTAAGCCAACTGAGCGATCGTGGCCAAGTGTGGGGGTGTGGATCTGGAGAGAGCAGAAATTCTAGAATTGAATCCTGGGTCTTGCCTTTCAGATGCTTTGAGTTCTTTTTCCTGTAACAGCTACTTGGGGGAAATGAGAAGGAAGTAATGCTTCATAAACAAATGAGTGCTAAGAAAGAAACAGAAAGCCCATGCTTTCCACTTACATATTTACCAGGAAGAATAATTATTACGAGGTGATTGGAATACAGGTTGGAACCTCAGACCTACATGGGTTTACCTGCCTGCTCCACCACTCACTTTCACCTTGGGCAAGTTAACCCTTTGAAGCCTCTGTTTCCTTGGTTATATAATTGGGTAATATGGTAGTTATTTTGTTGTTATAAGAATTAGAGGAGATAATCATACCTGGCATATAAGAGGTGCCCAATAAATTAGTGTTCAAAACCACTGTTATACTGGATTCTAATCCTATGCTCTGCTGCCCAGAGAAAGTTATTTTCTCCTGTACCAGAACCCATATCATTGCAGGAAAAATTGCTTGGATAGAAAAATTCCACCATATAGGTTCCGGGACATCTGATATCAGCAGATAATCAGCTTCTCACAGGAAGCAGGCAGAATAAAGAGACTGGACTATCGGTTGTGTTTCTGAAGCAAAGCTTTCAATTCCTGAGATGCTCCTTCCCACAGCAGGCTCCAGGCTATTTACATTTTCTTAGAGATTATCTCATCACTGTTCTATATTTCTGTTAGGAATATGTTGTGATATGCCCTGCAGTGTCCCAAATGAGATAGGAAAATTATGAGCGACTATCACCAAGGGCCTATAATTGACTCCCTGAGAGAAGCTCATAAAATGGGTCAGAATACCTGGGGAACTGGAGCCCACCAGGCACACTGGGTTCATCCAAAATGCATGGATATACTGCCCGTCTGTCTATTCCAGCATGTACACAGTAGCTCCTAGCCACAGGAGACTACTTATATTTAAATTGTTTAAACAAATAGAAAACCCAGTCTCTCAGTTGCATTAGCTACATTTCTAGAATTCAACAGCTGCATGTGTCTATTGGTCACCATATTGCAGAGTACAAGTAAGGAATATTTCCATCGTCACAGAACAGTCCATTGGAGCACGCTGCTCTAAAGGTCACTGCTGTCTCAAGGCCCAGATCCATTCGGATGAGTGAAGAATTCTATTTTCACTGCAGTGTTGCAGGTGGGGCTAAGATCTGAATATTCTTTAGCCTTGAAAGTCACAGGGGAAACAAGACACCATAAAAGCCTTTCAGCTGAACTCATTAGTGTCCCTGCACTGTGTCACTGTGATTTTTTAAAAATGAAGTATCATATAACCCAGGAACAGGACTCATGTCTGCATTTGTCAGATTTTAAGATGATGGTTCAAATCCCTCCCTGCCAACTTCACCCATCACCACATGCAATTTTACTATTCATAAGTCAAACACATACTAGGAATCCTGGAGGATGTTCACTCTGTTCCCTGATGATAGATCAAGCTTTATGTTGCAGTAGAAATGACTCTGAAGATGACCAGCCACAGGAGAAGGACCATGCTCCTAGAGGCTGAGTACACCATGACTCTCAGACCACCAGGCAGCACCCTATACCCCACACTCTTCCTAACTTTCCTTCCCCCAAACATAGTTTCTTAGTTATCCTTAAACCTTTTTGTCCCATACCCTGTCTTCCTTCCTTTGTTATCTAACCCCCTACTTGAGCTCTCAGTAATTCTCAGCCATTTCAGGCTCTACTAATACATATGGAT
>PVHY01008433.1:0-61620 GCA_004024945.1 Uropsilus gracilis | reverse complement strand
AAAAAAATTTAAATTAAATTTAAAAAAAAAGGAACAGGGTTATTAGGGAATGGAGAAAGAAAAAGAGAACCATCTGCATAGTGCCAGGCAGGCAGGAGAGCTGCTTCTCCCCAGCATGGAAATTGTAGTGATTCCTTTTTTTTCTTAAATTATTTATATTATTATATATGTGTTTCACATCTTTGTATTCCCTGGGGACCACCCACCACCTTTCCTCCCTGACCACTCCTTCCATCTCCACCCCTCCTTACCCCCACATATGCATCCCTTTTATGGAATTTCCATGCACATGTCTATGGCCTAAATTGTCAATCGGAATAAACTTTATAATAATAATAATAATAATAATAAATCACAATGAAATTTCACCTCAGACCTGTTACAATAGCTATTATCTAAAAGTCAAAGAATATTAAGTATTGAAAAGAGTGTGGGGAAAAAGGGACCCATATAAACTGTTAGTGGTTGTATCATTTGATGCAACCACTACAGTAAATAGTAGGGAAGTTCCTCAGAGAACTACACATGATCTAGTAATCCCACATCTGAATATTTACCTGAATAATATAAGAACACTAATTCAAATGTATATATACCCCTCTTGTTCATTGAAATACTGTTCACAGTTACAAGACATGAATATATTGATTGGATAAAGAAAATATGGTGAATATACACTGTAGAATATAACTCTGCCATAAAAAAGATGGAATCCTGCCTTTTGTGACATGGGTGGAACATGAAGGGATTATGCTAAGTAAATACATAAAATTTTGCTCAGTTTTGTAATATAAAGAAAAAAACAAATGAACAAATGAAAACAAACTTTTTATATTCTGACAACAGAATGAGGTTTACTAAAGGTGGGATGGTTTATTGGTTCTTAGTACATGGTGATGCACATTTGATAGTGGGTTTAGTGTGATATATATATATATATAGCTAACATGAGAAAGTGTGCACCAGAGATCTATATAGAATGGTAGACTAATGTACCTAATTAAAAAAATATATATTGAACTTGCAGAGCTCCAGTGAGGAAAAAGTAGTTAATTTATACAAAGTACTTTATGGGTTTTAAAATTAGTTTGTAGTGAAGCCGAGATCTAATGTAATGTAATAATTTAACCAGAAAACAAAAAGGTAAAAAGGTTTTCCTGACAGAGACAAGATTAAGGAAACACAGAGTTTATTTCTCAGAACTCAAAGGAGCCAGTAATGGCTCAAATATTAAGGACCATGTTGATGTAGAAAAGAGAAATGCAATATCCATTTTCATGGGGTTGAGTGTCTTGTAGTTCATGTTAGAGTTTATTCAAAAACAATGGAGCTTAGAGAAAGATTTAAAGCACAGAGAATCTTGATTGTGTTTTGGGGTTTGATGATCTTTCAGGTTATTTTATGGGATATAAATTGAGTTGGAGTAGGGTAGACTGCAGAGCATAGAATCAAAGAGAGTCAGCTAAGGGTAAGATAGGACCTAGGCTTCCTGTCTTCCTAGCAAACACTTTTTTTTTCCAACTGCACAGCATTTTTCTAATGTGCATTGATGGAGGTGCATCATGCCAAACACATTCTCTTCACTTCTGGACTTTGCAGTGCTTACCCTTTGAGCTGCATCCCCTTCATTAAGTAAATGTCCTGTTCCCCTGACCAAGAATATAATTACTGAAGGAGAGATCAGATTAAAATTGAGTTTCTGTAATGGACCATTTGTTTGGAAGAGAGCCTGAAGGTATTTCTGAGGACTTTAATCAAAGGGGGGAAAGCCAATATAACTTCTGTGATGATGATGATTATTAGAGCAATTGAACTGCAGGCCTAGCCAGCTTCTACATCAGTGAGTCATCACTTGCTTTTTTGAGGCCCTTAATTGGATGAGATTTGTTTTCTTGTCTAGTCTAGACTTATCAAGGATGCACAAACCTTAAAGGTCCTCTAGTTCAACCTCACAGCAAAGCTTGAGTCCTGGCTATAAAATTTTTGTCAACAGTTCATTTAACTGCTCACACACCTGAATTGATAGGGGACTCATTATCTTTAAAGCTATTCCTCTCCATGATAAAACAAGTCTAAAAGGGAGCTTCTCCTTTTATGAAAGTGAACTCTATCTCAGGGTGCTATCCAAATCTGTCCTGATTATCAATTTTGGACCTGTGTGAGATTTATCTGGTCCTTCTGCCTTTGGAGAACATAGAAAGACCTTTAGGGAGTTACCATATTTCTATGAGTCTCCTCTTTTGCAGTTACCTTCTCAAGTGTGTGTCTCTGTGTATATGAAATGGTAAGAACAGGCTGCTATAACAAAGAAAGTCAACAATCCAGTGACTTGAAGAAAAATGTAGTTTAGTTTCTCCACAAATTCTGAATCAAGCAGTCTAGGTTGTTAACCAGCGCTACTACTCTCAGTTATTTGGGAAGCCATGTTCCTGCACCTTCACCTGGGGCATTGCTGTCACCTGCACAAATTCAGTTCAAGCTGATGGAAAGAGGAGAAAAAGGTTAGAGAGAGAAATTCCACAGACTTAAGGCTTGAGCTGAAGTGGTATGTGTCTCTTATTTATTCCACTCATTGGACCATAGTCTAAGTTTCTGGCCAAACTTCACTGCAATAAAAGTATTTGTAGGAGGTGCAGTCTAATTATATGCCCAAGGAGAGGGGGATGCAAGATTGTAGGAAGACATTCACCAGATCCTACTCTATCCTACAAGGTCACATGAGTGAGGTATAGCTTTGGTGAACCTCTCTTTTCTATTGCTAGTTTCATTCTCTTTGACTCTTCCTGTGTTGTGTTTCAAAAAATAAATACAATGGAGAGCAACAAATATTTAAATGCAAATATCCATGCCCTGTTCTTATTAACTGCATTCTTGAAGAACCCATTTAATTTATATATGCCTTTATTTCTTCATTTATGAAATTAGTAGAGTATTGATGCCATGAGCTGAAGGTAGGAAGGGGTAACTGATGCAACTGCACTATTATTAAGTGTGAAATAGTTTGATTTCAATCTTTAAGTGATTGACATTAATATTCTCTGACTACCATACTTACATGACTTATTCACCATTATTTCCAACAGAAACATACATGAAAGAGTTTATAAGATAGAATCTTGCTTTATTGCCATTTTCAGTCAACTTCAGGGGAAATATGGAAGTGTTTAATGTTGACCATTATTAGGAGTAGCAACAGTGATGCCAATATCCATCACTGGTTGCAAAACTCATTTATTGAACAGTTGCTAAGTGTCAGGATCTGTATTTAATGATTTTTTTATGTTTCTATGGAGTAGGCATTTTATTCCCATTTTATAGATGAGAAACTTCAGATTCAGAGTTTAAGTAGCTTGGTCAATGTTTGAGTTAGTAATTGCCAACTCAGTATGTCTTTTTAAGACTAAACTCTTCCTCTTGACTTCACAAGATTAAACAATTTGGGAGCCAGATAATGTGTAATATTTTCAAGTTATTGACTCAGTAAACACTTAATAGAGTGTCTATTCTATGCTGGCACTATTTTAAATACTGGGAAGATGGAGTCAAATAGGTTAGTTTAGCTGATAACCTCCTGTCATTCTCCCTTTATCTTTTCTCTATTCTCAGTAAACAACCTGTAAGAACAACCCTAGAATTTAAAATTCTAGGGTTATACTTGGATATACTTGCAGGTATATCCAAAAACTGCCTTTCTTTCTATAAGATGAAAATATATTCTTGCTGTTATCTAAAGGCAACTTCTTATATTCTAGATTCCATCAGCTCTTACTACAATTTTCCCCTTTTTTGGCCTACATCTTTAATATGTAATTTCCTGGTACTGAAACAAATATGCTGTAGCGTTTCTTACTTTCAAAAGATATGAGAAAGAAAGAGAGAGAATGTACACCATTCTCCCCTGATTCCATGTTTTCCTCTGTAACAGATTTTGCTGTCCCACTGCATAGCAAAACTTTTCCGGTAAATAATCTATACTGATTCTTTCCACTCCTTCACCATGCATCACTCTTCTTAGTCCAGTAGATTTTGTTACAGGGAATGGGACTGTGTTCTGCTGCCTGTCACTACCAAAAAGTCAATAAGCAAAGACAGAAATTGAATCTAGAAGCACTTTTGTTTTTTGGATAGCTGGCCATTGATCTGAGAGAATGGAAAAACTGTTCTGCCATTTCATTTTGAGCTGGCTTCTTTTATAATGAGTTAAACAAGAACAGTTAATCATAAGCAAACAGCCCATCAGAACAGCCCATAATAACTGAATCAGTTTATCAGAACAGCCTGTCAGAGTTGATGTTCTTGGTATTCATCACATTTAGCCCCCAGAATTTGTTATCAGTTTCTTGGTTGTCTTGACCCTGATATATCCAAAGACATCGACATTCAGCACTCATTCAGGCACCATTGGGGCAAGAACCCAGTTCAAATCAAGAGTTTTAGTTTAAATAAAACATCATTTATTCATATAGTGTATGAATTTTAACCTACATTTTATGTAGTGTAGCCTATTATAGGTACAGATTCCATGGTAAGTATTGGTGCCCTTCCTCCCTTCTTCCCTCACCCCTATCAGATTGAGCTTCCATTTTCAACTTTCCACTGAAATAAAGCAAGATCTCCTGAACCAATATTCTACCAATTACAATGGCTGTTTTCTTGTTCTTAGACCTCTCAGCATTTCACATTATTAACTTACAACTTCCTTTTTTAAAATACATCCTTCTCTAGGATTTCAAGACACCGCTTGATTCTCTTCTTACTTCTCTTCTTCATTCTCCTCCTCAGTGCCACTCTTTCTCAGAATCCTTTGATAGCTCCTCTGTCATACTTTGAATGTTGGAGTACCTTGGTTCTTCTGCCCTTTTTTCTCTTCCCTGACTATATTCATTCTCCAGGTAATCTAATTCATTCTGATAGGTTAAAATGTCAACTATACACTAAGGAGTGCTATATCCAGATTTTCTGACTTAATTTCTTTTAAATTCTAGACTGGTAAAATCAAACTGCCTATGCAGCATTTTTATCTAGAATTCCAACAGCCATGTCAAAAGGAATACATTCAAAACAATAACTCAAATATGTTTTTAATCATAGTATATAGCCCCAGGAAAAAAGCTATGGGCAATCATTAATCTCTCTCTTCTCCTCACACCTCACACCCAATCCATTAGTCCATTAGTGATAATGCCAACTGAATGTCTAATATATATCCAAATCAAATCACTGCCTTCCAATTACTCTGCCATAACCCTAGTCCAAGTCTTTATCACATCTTACTTGCACTACTGAAACATCCCTTGGCTCATGTCCCTGTTTTATGCCCCTAGAGCCCATTCTCAACACATCAGGTATATTATGTCTCTTCCTGTTTAAAGTCTTTCAATGGCTCCTATTCTAACTAGAATAAAATCTATGATTATTACCATGGCAAGTAAGGCCCTACCAGACCTGATCTCTGCCTACTTCTGCTATCTCCTCACCTTCAATTCAGTTGCTAAGATCTAGCTACTGTGGCCTTCTTTCACAGAAACATGACAATTTCCTTTCTCTGAGACTCAGCACTCTTTCATAGAGAAATTTTCAACATTCAGGTTTTAGTCAAGATCAACTTCTCAGGAAGAATTTTCCTCATCATTCTAGTTAAAACACACCACTATTCACTATCGCTTGATAGCATTTAATTTTCTTCATGACACATGCCAATAACTGAAAATATCTCATTGAATTTTTTTTTCTCATTCTTAATACTGTCTTCTCTTATAACATAAGCTCTTTAAGAGTAATATCTACATTTTGTTCATTATTATATCCAAAGCACCCCTTTATCACATGAGGTTTTGTCCCTAATCATATTATAAAATATGAGTCATGTAAATGTGATTATGTACATGTTTTGATTTTGTTACTCATCTGAAACTTATCTGCTTTATATAACTAGTCTACTAAGACTTTCTGTAGTGGGACATCATTTTTCTTAATATCCATATTTAACTGTATTTAAATTATAAGTTAAAAAATAAAATTTGATTTATTATAGAATAGTGTTCTTTGCATCATAAATAAGTCATATACCATAGTGTTTCTAGTATGTGATTCAAGTATTGGACTGAGGAAAGACATGCAGGTTCTTGAGTCTATAATATTATTCTGGGTGTTCACTACATGATCAAATGTGGGCCTGGATTAATAGCTGCTTGAATAAGCTATTTATTTGTCTTTTAGATACTCTTTCAAACAAGATAACCTGCTTTATGCTATAGCATATAGAGTTAATTATGCTATAATATAGTGCTATTACAAATACATGTAAAAAGGGTCATAAACATGGTGTACGGAGGGAGATATTCTGTTTGAAAATTCAAGAGTATTTCAAAGAGGAAATCAACTTTGAACTAGGCTTTTAAGGATGAGTATACATTTTCCAGATAGCAAAAATGGAAATGTCATTTCAAGCAGCGGGAATGATACAAGCAAAAGCATGGATATGTGAAAGTATATGGAATTTTCAAGGTGAGTGAATGTACACTGAGTCTGGAAGATAGGTGAGGAAGAGACAGAAGTGAGAATAGGAAAGCGAGTGAAGATCAAGACTAAAGGGCCTTGAAGGGCATGCCTGTATATTTGAACTTTCACCTATAGGGAACTTTGAAATCCAAAGGATTTATGAAATCTTGAGGAAAGACACGGTGGAGCAGTAGTCAGGACCCTACCCTCTGCTACTGAGTCACTATTCCTTGTTTCTCTGCTTCCTCATCTATCAAAGAGAAGTTGAGCCAGAAAAAAAATCTCTGAACAGCCCCTTATATAGCTGTGAAATTTCTTAGGCTAAATAAGTACCCCTTTCTTTTTTGTCAGGGGAGTGAAGAGAGTCTATCAACACTCTGAAAGGCAGAATTGCTGCTCTCTAGCTAAATTTCCCGTGGGATCCTCATTTCTATGTTGACCTCTCAGGCCAGTGGAAGCAACAATAATGTGATATTGATGCTGACAGTCTTCCTCCTCTCCATCTACCCAGACCTATGCCTAGGAATGCTTCAATGAAGAGTTATGAAGGCCTTCTAAACTGAATTCCTCTCTTCCTTACCTCACACTTAATCAAGATATTAGAGATTTTGTAACTTCACTGGGAAAAGATAGTGCAGCATTATTTGTCCAGTCACAAGTTCTCAGTTTGGAACAAAGGTTGGTAGCAAAAGGTGAAGCATTTGCCTCAAAAGAGAGGTTTCTTAAAAACAATTTTCTTCATGAAGCCTTTCCTGATCCACCCTCCCAATTACCTGACACAGGGATGAAACTTTAAATCCATCAAATGCTATATACATTTATATACCAAAAAATCATATTAATGGGCAATGAGGAAGAAGGGGAATCTAGAAAGGCCCCTGGTGTTTTGGGCAAGGAGAGACTAGAGCAGTATTTATTGATTAAGACTTTGTTCTAATAGCAAAGCATGCTAGGAGAGAAATACTGTCATAACATGGGAAAAATTTATATATGGCTCACTTAGAAAGAGACATACCCAAAATGATAATTGGCAGGATGAATTTGGGGAGGTTATAGGACCTCACCAAAGAAAGAACTCAGACAAGGTGCTACTATAGAAGGAAGTGGATGTGGAGAAACAAGTCTAATCTCCAGTTTAACCTGTACCACCATTTTGAGAAGCAGAAACTAAGTTTCAGAGTAGGAAAGCACTTGCTCAAAGTCACATAGTGATTTAAAGGCATCTGCTATACTGAGCTCTGTGTTCCCACAGAGACATGACTAGGTAAACTCTCTGGACCATTCCAGTCTAGCCACTTCTGGACCCTGTGATTTATTCATACTTAAAAAAATCTCTGCCTCTCATGCTCTTAGTTTTCTCATTTACCTATCATAACATGTTTTAAAGACTCACAAAACATGTTAGGTTTTGAAAAGACTTGAAGTTAAAAATATATATGTGAGTGTATATATATATATATATATATATATATATATATATATATCTTCAATCAAGGCTTATATTCTCTACCCCTAAATATATGGCTGGTTTTGTTATTGTTATTATTGTGTATTATATGTCCTTTTATTATAATTAAAATGATAAAAGGAAACTGAGGCATAAGAGTTTAATTCATTTGCCAGGGGACTCACAGTTATTAAATGGCTAAACTGTATCTAGAATGTAAGTTCTAATATGTTTGCTTCCTCACCTTTTATTTGCTGATTGAGTGAATAAAAGGAGAAATTCATGAAATTTACTTAAATTTTCCACATTTCCATTGTTGCTTGAGAGAAACTAAGGATAAGTTGTCCCCATAATTTTGCTTTGTTGGATTGTACAATAATCTTGTTTAACTCTGAAAAATGAGAGAGGTCCAGATGTCCCCTGTGGGATGCCTGGGCTGTCAGCAAACTCTAACCAATATCTTCATGCATGCTGAGTAGCTCTGCTAAAACCTTCTTGTCCTTGTTTCCCTTTGAATATCTATAGACCTCGAAGTAACAGCCAGCCAAGTCAGAGCCTCACAGAATAGATCTTTCTCAACCTCTTCTCCTGAGCCCTCCAGGAGATTGCTGTTTGCAACATTTTTTATTCATAATTGGGAACATTTATCTATATGACAGCATAAGTGGGATTGTAGTTATAAAAAAGTATTACATTGTACAGACTTTCCAATGAATATGAAGGAAAAAGTTAAAATTTGTGATGACATTGAAAGGAATTTCAGTTTCAAGATGACATTTTTGATGAGTAACTTGATTCCAAAATAATGTCTGTACAGTTGATCATGCTTGTGTGTGTGCATACATATATATGCATATACACACATATATATTCATATATATATATTCATATATATATATTCATATATATATATATATAAACCAGAAAAGAAATTCCTTTGTTTTTTAACGTGTCATGCTCTCAAAAGCCCCATTCTAATTAACCCCTTTGCCAAACTCTACAGCCCTGTCTTCTAGCCCTTATTCATCTCTTCATTCATACTCCCTATTTCTTGACCCTCTGACTTTATTCTCATGTGAAAGTGACCTGCATGTCAATTCCTGCCCATACCCTTCATACTTGTCAAGATGTCAGGTTAGTCACCACTTTTCTACCTAGTGAATATTTTGTCATTCTTCAAAATCTTGTTCAGGTTTTAACTCTTCCCTAGAATCTTTTTGGCTACCAGCTCCACCCCAAGATAAAGTTGACCATTTATACATACATACATATACATACATACTTGTAATTACTTATGTCATATAATTTTCTGTTGTTTGACTTCAGGTGAGTCTCCCCCATGTATTTCTAAGGAGGATTAGACTCAATACTGAATGCATATTTGATGTTCAGGAAATTTTGGTAGCTAAACTGATCCACACTAACATTGATAGATTTGTTTACACTTCAAACAAAAAAAAAATGGCTTTGGAAGATTTTCAAAGGATTTGCTAAATTTCCTAAGGAAACTAAGACCCAGAAAAGGAAATGATGTATTTAATACTACATTGTATTTTTGATGGCATTTATTGATCATTAGGTTAGTCCTATCTTTGCCAAGCTCCAGAATTCAGCATTTCTTTTACTAAAAGTTTTTAATTTTTTAATATTCTATTCTAATAGATAAGTTAAGGTAATGATCTCTGGAGACATATGCCCTTACTTTGAATTTCAACTACACTACTCACTATTTATACTTTTCTCCTCTAAACAATGTGGATGACAGGAATTATCCATAACCTAATAAGTTATCCCCATGTCACATATACTGCACTTGATAAATGTTCTCTATCATGTGCAGATTTAGGAAAGGAAGAAGCCAGGATTGGCTGAGATTTCTAGTAGAGAAAATTTATTTTAAAGCATCAAAAAACAAAAGCAAGAACTGAGGTCACTCGATATTTTACATAGATGTTTCTGGTGTGGTCTATGAGTTGCACTGTCCATAGACCTAGGGAGTCAAACCATACAAAGAACTTGAGTAAGTTTATGCATGTTTTTTCTTCCTTGAGCACTCATAGCACTAGTAATAGAAGTAAAAACAACATATAGACATGACCGGGATCAGATTTTATCTCTGCCTTCAGAAAATCTTTCCAATACGGAGGAAAGCTACCTAAATGAAATAGGCTGCCTAGAAAGGTAGGGAGTCCTCATCACTTAGTGCATTCAAGTAGAATGCTAGCAGCCACTTGGGGGCTCAGATATTATAGTAGTTTCAAACAGAATAGATGAAACGTGGATTTTAATACCATTTTTTAACTTTTCAACATTTTTTAAGGTGCGTGTTTTATTTCACAGGTCTAAAGTTCAAAAATTCTGTGTCTCTTTGAAACTCTGAGTCTTTGATCTGTGATTCCACTGGATTAACTATCAATCTGATAGATTATGTTTGGAAGCAATCTGACTGTCCATTTTATAACAATATCTTTGTAACTGTTGGGAATATTTCCATCTTAAACTCAGGGCAATTTAAAAAGTAATTTCTGGGGGAGGTATCCATTCAGGTCCTTTAGTAAATGCTCTCATTGCTCCTCTCCATGGCTATATTTTTAGCTCCTGTAGCCATTTAAGTTGAACATAATTAGAGGGAGACAATAGCTAAGGCAAAAAAGCACCTTCTCAGCATTTTGCAAAGAATGGATTTGGCTAGAGTAGCTACCCACCCCTGCACTTATATATAGAATCTTTCTGGTAGTGCTCTGACAGACAAAGCTGTCAGTCAATAGAAAAAAAGTAATATGATATTTGTTATCACTAATAATTTATAAGACTATAGCTATGATAGATATTCCAGAGATTATTGTAAATTTATTGATTAGAACTTTATTGTACACAGAATAGGAAGGTCCCACAATCTTTGTAATTTTCACCTAAATATTTATGACCAATTAAATAAAAATTCTTGATTCCAGGTAGTCTTTTAATCTAGCATTCCTCCTTTACATTTTATCTTTCTATCTTTGACAAATCAAATTAACATTTGATCCTTTATGATCCTCCAAAATCAAAACATTTAAAATATATCATATATTTCTTAAAACAGAGATTTAGATTTTGTTTGATTTGTTTCCTGTTTTCTCTCCCCCCCACCATGTCCAAATACACTATATACCTTACCTTTTATCACTGTTGAATTTTTCAACTAAATGTGTTATCCTTTTATTAATGTAGATCTCCTCATTAGGTATAACTTTTGATGGCAGAGAATATCAATGCTTTTGCTTCCTCTATATTCTAATTCCTTAGCATAGTCCTCTAAACACAGTAAACATACACTACATATTTTTTGAACAAATATATAAGGTGAATTAATGACTTATGCTTTAGAATATTTGTGCCACAAGATTTAAAAAATTATGGTTTTAGAATACAGGTGAGTAACTTGAAGAAAAAAGAGATAGTGTAAATAAGTATATATGTTCACACATTCATAGAGTGAGTACATTAGTAGGTTTAGTTGAAATGTTAGAGTTTGGAAAGAATCAGGAAATAGTAGAAGAAAGGCGTTACTGATCTTTTCAGCTTTTGCCAAGTGGTATTAAACAACTTTGACAGTTACTGAATAGAACATACAAGAAGATCTCTATTTGTAAAGGGCACAAATTTGTTGACAGCTATCTTTTACTTTTATCTTTATCTTGAATACTTAGGAATCTCTGGTTCTTTTATTCTTTATCCTTTAATTAAAAGCAAGCTAAGAACACTATAGCTATTAAAACAGCATAACTGTTGCATGTGGTCTTTGGAATCTTGTTTAACTTTGCAGTGTACAAGGGCATTCACTCATACGGGGTCAACTAGGAGATCGTGGCTGGGTCATTTAGGGTAAAATTATGCTAAATATATTAATAGAAAGGTTTAGAATATGGACATTGTTATGAGACATGGAAGTCTAAAAGAGAAAAGGGGGGGGACACTGGGTAACTCAGTGAAAATATATGTAGGATGCTGCTTTCATTCTAAAATTAGGGCAACTAAAGGGTTAGAGTTTTTAGAACCTAGTTTCCAAAAGACAGTGTATCACTGGATTTATTTTTCTGAGGAGGTGGCATTGTTTTTCCACAGCTGGTACTGTGAGAGGTCATGAAGATGCTGGTTCTTGGACTGCCAAAAGAAACTGGAAGCTGGAGTCAACAAAGAGCAGAAAAGTGGTCACCTCAGTTCTCTCATCTTCCAATTGCTCTTTTTGGCAGAACCTAATAGGAAACCAAAGAGAGAAGAAATCTGAAAAATACCATGTCATAGAGCAGAGTACAGAAGGGTGGATTTGGAGCTGAAATTAACATCCCTCTAGTTACTTACCATCTATACATGCCCTTGTACACTTAGTTGAGCTCCATATGACAAAATATGTCAACTTTATTCTTTCACCTTAACAAGGAAGATAATTTTCACACACATAAGAATGTTTTCACAATCTCCTCAAAAGGCAAGGCACAAAGTTCTAGTGGTCACTGAAGCCATCTCTAGATGGAGCTATGTTATCTGTTTTAGTAACATTTCCAATTGAATAATATGGAATCTAAAACTTATTTTAAAGTGTAATCAACAGTAAAGTTTATATAAAATATTAAGTGAAAAGAAAGGGAAAGAAAGGAATTCATATGCACACACTACACACTTCTAACAAACAAGGAAGAAGAGATGTGTTTGCTGCAGTATTTACTTCTGTAATGGAACACAAAAGTGTGTTATAACTTCTTTTTTCCATTACTCATTTCATTTCTCTTTGACTCTTAGCAAATTCCTTAGCTTTTTCATGTTCTTTTCCTGGTGGAGTTGCTAACACCTCTATTTCTTTCATTCAGTCATTCATTCATTCATTCATTCATTCTTTCTTTCTTTCTTTCTTTCTTTCTTTCTTTTTGAGACTAGGTCTTGCTATATTGCAAAAGGTTGTCTTGAACCCATGGACTCAAGTGATCTCTAGCTTCAGCCTCCCAGGTAGCTGGGATTACAGGTGTGAGCCACCACACCCAGCTTAAACCCTCTATTTCTGAAGGATGTACATCCTTAGTGAATCTATGTTGGGTGGTACCTTTTCCATAAACACTTTATATTGGGCATAATATTAATATGTATTCTAGAGAATACACTGGGTTCCACTCCGATTCTTTCTTGATCTCACTAAATTGAGTAATTAGGATTAATAACCACACCCAATACAACATGATTATTTACCCATTTGTTTAGCAAGCAGCATGAGGAGGCCTAAATATTCAAGTGGTTACTCTTATTTTCCTCTTCAAAGGAACCATTATGATATTCTTTTAGGAATTAAGATATCCTAAACCAGTAGAACAAACCTTATGAGAATGAGATACAAAATTTCTGTGAGTGGGTTATTAGGAATAATATGAAAGCCAATCTCATTTCCACCCCCCTGACTCTCAGATGCATATATTCTGACTATATGAGAAATAACACCATATGTTGATCACTGGTTACATGCTATCTTGTAAGAGAAAACCCCAAATGTTCAGTTTTCCAATTGGAACTGAAACTGAGTCTTTATTAAACCATTCCAGTATCTATCAGGCCAACTGCTTCTGGGAAATGAGGTATTTATTAAATCCAGTAAACACTGTACATATGACTCGATCACTGGCAAGTATATACAACAAAATAAGTTCAGTTCTCATAATGAATGCTGTGTAGAAGGAATATCATAACGTGAATAAGGTGTTCTATAAATCCATTAACTTATAATGCTAGCAGAAGCATTGTAGAAGGAAAATGTAAATCCATAATAAATATGCATGTCATTGTGGACAAATCACTGCCACTTCACAATGGAAGTGGTTTGTTCCAGTCAACATGCTACTGATTCATTGATAGGTAGCTCATTGTTGGTCTCTATTCTAGCATGTTAGATGATCCTCCATTACTTCTGTCATGGTTTTTTGGTATACTGACTCACTAGGAAAATCCTTGGATACAGAGAGTAAATGAGACCATTTATTGACAAAGTACATTCCATCTGAACCTGGTGTTTGAGAACCTAATTGAGAACCTGATCTGTAGTACATGTTTTTTGGTGAGCATTTATATAGAATAAAAAATACACTCTTACCATCCCAATAATTTGTTTTCAAACCTCGTGCCTAGATCTCAACAGCAATCTTCCAGTCCTATTCACTTCAAGTTCCCTATCATCTACCCAAATCATTAGGTGTAATGAAATCAGTCATGGAAGAGCAATAGAAGTCTACTTCTGATTGATGCCAGCATGTCCACTCAGATGTGTAAAACAGATCCAAGGGCTTTCTTTTTCAGTGAGTTGGTTAAAAGGAAGTTGCCTGTGAGCTATAGTGGGGGCTGAAGCAGAGGAAGTAAGAACCACTGGAGAAACCCATGTCACTTCTTCATCCAATTTACCTGTGACTTGAGTATCTATCAGGACTGTGTAAATGCTATTATATCAATCTTACATTATTTTTGATTATTGGTGGATTATAATCCCACTTTGATGGCTTGGTCATCAGATCATATACAGATCATAATGAATGCGTGAGCCACAGCATCACTTGATGTCCCAAATTCAGATGTTTAATTTTTGGGGGGGCTTACTATGAAGCTAAGAGCTATCTCTCAAAAGGGAAATAGTAGTATGGAAAAGAAAGTATGATTTTAACTCTTAAAGCCAAGGATCTGCTCTGCAGTTTTGTTTTTTAAACCAGATTTTGCTATAGTTTCCATATAGTATATCTACTCATCATGTCATTTTGGATCTAATGGATCATAAGATCTAAATGACAGAAGCTTTCACTTCAGCCTGGACTAAATGCAGGGCCTTATCTTGCTGTCAGATCTATTCAAAACTGGTAACTCAGCAAATGGACCATAACAGCACAGACAAATAAGATATCTGTTGTTTCTAAAATCCAGAGTGGCCACCTATCATTGTGCATCATTTTTTAAAAGTATCATACAAGGTGATTTATCTTTTACATTGAAGGGAATATTTCAGTATAAGCCAGACTCAAATTGCCTTAAAAATGTCATTGGAATAGTAGACTTTTATGAGTTTTCACTCCCCTTCTATACATGTATGTGTCTTCTAAAGCACCTATAATATATGCAACTTCTTTAAAATATTGTGATTATTAATATAGTGTACCAGTGAGATAATTGTTAAGGTAGCCAAGATCTCTGATGATTATGATAAAAGTACAAGGATTGAGATAGCCCCACAGAAAAATAGGGATGCTATGTTACTGTCCCAGTTAGGTGTCCTTGAAAACTGATAAGGAGAAAGGCATTTGCCATATCAATAGCTTATATAAAATGTCAAGTATGGTATTTATATTAGCCAGCAATGTGTTACATCTGAAACAGCACCTGGAATTATACTCACCATATATTTAAATTTATAATATTTTATAGTCATCTTGCAAGATTCATCTAGCAACATTAATCAATAGACTAAATAGGTGAGTTAATTGGGGGAGTTATTAAAACATCCGTAGACTCAATTCCTTTTTAAAAAATTTATTGGGGCTGGCCACGGTGGCATGTGCCTGTAAGCTTTAGCCTATGAAGCGGCCGGGGCTAGGTATTGTGGTCTGAGTCCCACCTGGGGCCTGTAGTGAGACCTAGTTCCAAAAAAATAGCTGGACTTGGTGGCACACACCTGTAATCCCAGCTTCCTGGGAAGCTGAGGCTGGGGATTGCTTGAGTCTGTGGTACCCTGGGCAATGAGAGCCTGCGGTTCCACGGGCAAAAATAGCAAGACCTAGTCTCAAAAAAAATAAATAAATAACCTGTTTATATATAAATTTCACATCTTTGTACTACCAGGGATTCACCCTTTCACCCTCCCCACCATTCCCCCACTTTCTCCCCTGCCCCAAGTTGTGTGCTTCAGTATAGTAGTTAGCTTGTTTTGACTTTTCCTCTTGGCTTTTGTTTATTTTTTTTTCCTATATCCCATATATTAGTGAAATCATTTGGTTTCTGTCTTTTTCTTTTTGACTTATTTTGGCTAATATGATTTCTTCTAAGTACATCCATGTTATAAAATCATCCAATTTGTCATTTATATTTGATGAGTAATATTCCATTGTGTATATATTCCACATTTTTTTTCACTCAGTCATCTATTTTGGTGCATTTAAGTCCTTGCAATTACAAATAGTGCTGCAGTAAATATCCTAGCACAGGTGTCCCTTTGTACCCATGTTGAGGTCTCTTTTGGGTAGATTCCCAATAGAGCAATTGCTGGGTCAAAAGGAAGTTGCATTTTCATTAATTTGAGGGTCCTCTACACAGGTTTCCATAGTGGTTGGACCAGTTTACATTTCCACCAGCAGTGTAAGAGTGTTCCTTAACAAGTCCACACCAGCACTTGTTATTGCCCATTCTTTGGATGTGGGCCATTCTTACTGGTTTAAGGTGGTAGCTCATTGTGGTTTTGATTTGCATTTCCCTGATTGCTAGTGACACTGAGCAATTTTTCATGTGTCTGTTGGCCAATTGTATTTCCTCTTTGGAGAAGTGTCTTTTTAGTTCTTCTCTGCATTTTTTGATTGGGCTTCTTGTTTTGCTTTGGTTTAGTTGTGTGAGTTCCTTGTGGATCTTTGTTATTAAACCCTTATCGCTCTTGTGGGCAAACATTTTTTCCCATTTGGTTGGGCTTCTTTTTTGTTTTTTTCTGTTGTCTCTTTTGCTGTACAGAAGCTTTTTAGTTGGCTATAGTCCCATCTGTTTGTGTTTTTTCTTCTTTTTTTTTTCCTTCTGTAGATGTGTCCAGAAAGGGATTTCTGAATTGTAATTCATGGAGGGTTTTGCCCAAGTTTTCCTCTATGTATGTTATGGTTTCAAGTCTGATATCTAAATTTTTATCCATTTTGAATTGATTTTTGTACATGGTGTGAGGGAGTTGTCTTGGTCCATTTTTTTGCATGTCTTAGTCCAATTTTCCCAGCACCATTTATTGAAGAGGTTATCTTTGTTCCAGTGTAATTTTCTCACTCCTTTGTAAAAGATTAGTTGACTATATATGTGTGGTTTTATTTCTGGGCACTCAGTCCCTTCCATTAGTCTGATTGTCTGTTTTGCTTTGTTTTGTTTTTACCAGTACCAAGCTGTTTTAATTACTATGTGTCTGTAGTATAGTTTGAGTTTGGAATAGTAACACCACCATTCTCTTCTTTTCTGGTCAAGAGGCTTTTTGATATTCGAGGTCTTTTGATATTCCATGTGCATTTCAGTAATTTTTGTTCTTTCTCTTTAAAAAATGTCATTGGGAGTTTTATCAGGATTGCATTGACTCTGTAGATTGCTTTTGGAAGGATGGTCATTTTGATGATACTAATTCTTCCAATCCATGAACAGGGAATGTCTTTCCATTTCCTTATGTCCATTTCTATCTCTTTTAACAGCATTCTAAACTTTTCTTTGTATAGTTCTTTCACATGTTTTGGTATGTTTATTCCCAAGTATTTAAATTTTTTGATGTGATGGTAAATGGGATGGTTTTTCTGATTTCTTCTCCTTCTATTTGACTTTTTGCATATAGGAAAGCTACCAAATTCTGGGTGTTGATTTTGTATCCAGCTAACATACTGAACTGGTTTATTATTTCAAGCAGTTTTTCTGTGGATTTTTGGGGGTTTCTAGTAGAGAATCATGTCATCAGCATATAATGATAGCTTCAGTTCTTCTTTTCCTATTTGTATCCCTTTTATGTCTTTCTTGTGCCTTATTGCCCTAGCCAGAATTTCCAGTACAATGTTAAAGAGTAGTGGGGAGAGTGAACATCCTTGCCTGGTTCCACATGTTAATTGTAATGATTTTAGTGTTTCCCCATTTAGGATGATGTTTGCCGTAGGTTTGTCATAGATGACTTTTATTATGTTGAGGTAAATTCCTTTAATCCTCAATTTTTCAAAGGCTTTATCATGAATGGATGCTGGACCTTATCAAATGCTTACTCTGCCTCTATTGATATGATCATGTGGTTTTTGTTTTTCTCTTTGTTGATGTGGTGTATTATGTTAATTGATTTCTGCATGTTGAACCATCCTTGTGCCCCTGGGATAAGTCTCAATTGATCATGGTGAATAATGCTTTTTATGCATTGTTGGATTGAATTTCCCAGGACTTTGTTTAAAATTTTTTGCAACCATGTCCATTTGGAAAATTGGTCTATAGTTTAATTTCTTGGTGCTGTCCTTATTTGGTTTTGGTATGAGTGCAATGTTTGCTTCATAGAATATGTTTGGCAGTTTTCCTTCTTTCTCAATTTTTGGAAGAGCTTTCATAGTACAGGTGTTACTTCATCTTTGAATGTCTGGAAGAATTCATTTGTAAAGTCATCGGGTCCTGGGCTCTTGTTTTTAGGCAGAGATTTGATGGCTGCTTCAATTTTGCTGCTTGTGATTGGTTTAGTTAAGTTCTCTATATCTTCTTTGTTGAATTTTGGAGAGTTGTATCTTTCTAACAATCTGTCCATCTCATCCAGGTTGTTGTATTTATTCCATGTAGTTGTTCATAGTAATCTCTATTGTCTTTTGGATTTCTTTTGTATCTCTTGTAATTTCTCCTCTTTCATTTGTTATTCTGTTTACTTGAATTTTCTTTCTTCTTTCCTTTGTGAGCTTTGCAAGAAGCTTATGAACTTTATTTGTCAAAGAACCAGTTTCTGGTTTTGTTGATCTTCTGCAGAGTCCTTTTGGTTTCTAGGTTATTTTTTTCTTCTTTTATTTTTGTTATTTCTCATCTTCTGTTGGGTTTTGGATTTTTTGTTTGCCCTTTTTCTAATTTATCAAGCTGGTAGATTAGGTTGGTTTTTTTGGTTAGTTTCTTGATTTTTGATGTAGGCCTATATTGCTATGAACCTTCCTCTTAGATATGCTTTTGCAGCATCCCAGACACTTTGGAATGTTGTGTCTTCTTTGTCATGTTTCAAAGTAAGTTTTAATTTCTTTAATTAGTTCAATTACCCATTCTTCATTTCATAGCATGTTGTTCACTCTTCAAGTATTTGATGTTCTTCTTGCTTTCTTTTTATTGCATTCTTGCATTCTTTTCATTTCATTCTGTTTGATACCTTTATAGTCTGAGAAAAAATGTTGGTATTGCTTTAATCTCTGTGTATTTATTTATGTGTGCCTTGTGGCCTAGTATGTGGTCAATTTTAAAGAATGGTCCATGTGCATGTGAGAAGGTGCATTCTTTTCCTTGTGGGTGTAGTGTTCAGTAGATATCTATTAGGTTCATTTTGTCTAGGTCTTCTTTTAAGATTTTTGTGTCTTTGTGTAGCTTTTGTTTTTTGATCTGTACTTTGTTGAGAGTGGGGTGTTGAAGTCTCCTACTACATATGTGTTTTCATCAATATTTGTTTTCAGTTCTCTTAGTAGCTCTCTTATGAATCTTGGTGCACCCTCATTTGGTGAGTATATGCTGATAATTGTTATGTCTTTTTGGTTGATTGACCCTTGAACCATTAGGTAGTGACCTACTTTTCCTTTGTCACTTTTTTTTTATTTTGGAATCTGCTTTGTCTGCTATAAGAATGGCTACTCCTGCCCTTTTTGGGGGGCCATTTGCTTGTAGAATTGTTTTCCATCCTTTTACCTTCAATCTATGCTTGTTTTTTGGGGATCAGATGTGTTTCTTAGAAGCAGCAGAATTTTGTGTTCTGTCTTTTAATCCATTCTGCAACTCTGTCTTTTGATTGATGAGTTTAGCCCATTGACATTTAGAGTAATTATTGATGTTTGAGGTCCTAACATTCGGTTCCTGGTGGTCATTTGGGATTCTGATTTAGTTTCTTATTATTATTATTTGTTCTTTTTACTCTTCTGTGGGTTTTGGTCTTAGGGTTTCTTGCAGGAGTTCTTGAAGTGGGGGTTTGGTGGTAGCACATTTCTGGAGACTTTGTTTGTCTGAGAAGATTCTGATTTCTCCTTTATAAAAGAAGGACAGTTTTGCTGGGTAAAGTATTCTTGTTTGGCACTTTTTGTTTTGTAATGTTTTGAAGATGTGGCCCCATTCTTTTCTTGCTTGGAGTATCTCTTCTGAGAAATCTGATGTCAGTATAATGGACTTTCCATTCTGTTTCCTCTCTCTTGTTATTCTCATAATTTCTTCTTTATCTTCGGCTCTTGAAAGTTTTACTACAATTTGTCTTGCTGTGTTTCTTCTTTTGTTAAAGTAGTTTAGTGTCCTTTTTGCTTCCTGTATATCTATTTTCATATCTTTCTTCAGATTTGGGAAATCTTCCTCCATCATTTAATGGAAAAGCCTTTCAGATCCTATGTCTTTCTCTTCTTCTGGGATTCCAATTACTCTTATATTTGTTTTCTTTAGGGTATCTGACAGATCACTGATTTTTTCTTCTGTCTTCTTAGTTTTTCTCTTTCTCTTTCTTCATCCTCTCTACTTCTGTATCCTCTAGTGTGCTGATTCATTCTTCTATTCTACTTTCCTGGCTTTTACCTGCATTTTTTGAGCTCTTCTATTGCTCCCCTTATACACTGTATTCCTGCAGTTTCTTATTTGGGGCTTTAATTTCATTTTCCTGTTTGTCAGTGATATTGCTCATTTTGCTACATTCTTCTCTATATTTTTCTGCAACTTCTCTTAGTTCATTGAAAACTTCTAAACTCTTGCTTTCCCTTTATTTCCCCTCTTCTTTGGGCTGTTTGAGTGCTTTTATCATGTTGATTCTGAATTCTTTGTTCTATATATAAAGCATTTATTCCATGTTATCCATGTTGGTTTCTGCAGATTGTTTATCCTTTGATGAGTTATTTTTCTTAGAATTTGCTTGAGTATTTGTATTCTTCCTCCTTTCTGTGTTTTCCTTATGGACTTGCTCTATGTATTGAGTAACAACTGCTCTAGTATTAGATGTCATGCTGAAACCTATCTAGTTGTGGTTAATTCTGCCTTTGTGCTGTTGATGCTATGGTGATTATATCTTGTTTCAGTTGGCTATTTTGGGGGACAAGTTCCTTTTCAGAGAGTGGATGTGGTAAGTAGATGTGGTTTCTATTGTATTGTCTTTCTTTTTACATTGTTTCTCCTCTTTTAGATTGATGGGTCTTAAATACTTTTTAGTATCTCTGAGCATCTAGGGCTTGTTGTATAAACCTTTTTGACTGGGGTGTCTTGACGCTCTTGAGTAGTGAGTTTTCTTTGTTTTCTAGTCTCTGTGGCACCGGTGCTTCTCAGCTGCTGGGGTGGGGGTTTTTCACTGCCAAGTTGGATTTCCCTGGGCCAGTAAAAGTCAGTCTGTGCCTCAGTATGAATAGCAAAGGCCCACTCAGTTGCAAAGCTCACAGCCCCACCCTATCTCCCAGGTGGGTTACCTTGTCAACTGGAAGTAGTCCGTTGCTGGCTGAGCCCTTACCTGAGCCCCACCAGGCTGCTGGGGTATGAGCCTTTTGCCACCAAGTTGTTTTTCCTTGGGTCAGTAAAACTCAGTCTCTGTAGACTCAATTCTATTTTGGTCCATAATTTTAATTTTATTTTCTACCAACCTTTGTAAAAGTTAAAATTTGTGGGGATCAATCCATTCTTGGTAACTGATAAATATGGGATGTGTATTATTTATTATCTCTGTATACATGTCTCCTTCTCAAGTATACAGCTGAAGACTAAATTGGGTACTCCTGCAAACCCATTCCAATAATGGCAGCTATCAGTGTTAATTATGAAAGAACTGTATTTGACTAAGGTTGTTAGCTGCTGTATAAAAATCTACTCCATTTGCACACAGGTCATGCTATCCATGGCTACTCTTAGTAATGTTAGTAAATATTAAGATTGCATATTTGACTCTAGAAGTTCTTATTTCTCTTGTCAAACTTTTTTTTTTAGAACTCATTGAAATCTTTTACATAGGCATTCTTCCTTTTCCCTTGGTCATTCCTTGAGTGAGTGCATCATAATTTGAACAGAATTCTCAGCCTGCTATAGCCTTTCCACTGGAAGTTATTTGACTTGACTTTAGAAGGAAATCTCAGAAGCATTCCCCCTAGTAAAATTTTTGTACATATATTCAGTTTTAATATCAGCTTCTCTATATTGACACCTGTCTGTGATGTAGTAAGGTGGGATCTTCTCTAACATGTAACTCCTTTATTTTCTGAAGCACATTGAATGAACAAGCAAGAACACAAGAATCCAGAGCTACAGTCTGCAAGCACTGCTAGAAGAGTTTGTTTTCCATGTTTGACTGCATTATTTTAGATGGCATTTTATAAAACAATACAATTGCCAATTGCCTTTGATTTATTGCTTTTGATTCCAATTTCAGATGATGTTTTCTGGGATGTTTAGATATTTTCTGGAAGCTAAAATCATAGATAGAATAGAACGTGTTTTGGGGGAGAGGGTATTGTTCAGGAATTGAGGAGGAAAGTACTCAAGTACTAGAATAGCAATGCTGATGAAGTAAAAAGATGTCTTCAATTTTGCTGGGTCCTAGAGATAGTTGGGCTAGAGAAAACATGATTGTTCTACCTTCATTAATTCAGGTGGGAGGGACTTTCTATTTTTTGAGCCAAAGCAAAAGTAGGCCACTGACAGTTTTCTTTAAACCACTTCTGGCAGTTATTAGAGTTCATAGAAATAACCCCCAGTTTCTGGCACTAGATTGATTGTCATTCTAATTTACATATTGTTAGGTTCTTTTATTTCTTTGTCTTTCTTCTGTATTTTATTAGAAAGTTGGAAGAGGTTGCTATAGGGCAATTCACTCTGAAAGTTGGCATTTCTTCATCTAATTGTTCAATAAATGCATTCAAAATATTATAAAGTTATTTTACCTGTATTTCATTATCTGGGCTTTATTTCAAATATGTAGCTTGGCATTTTGAAATCACAACTATGAATAGTTATGGGGATCTCACCAAACTGACTTAGTGAATTTTTTGGTCCCATCTATATGAATTAAAAAATCATTTACTCAAAGACCCTTTTAGCACTCATACTTTAGGTATTATTCTGTTATACATACCTACCTTCACACACACATGAAAGTGAGTGAAATTAGTGCACAATTGTTTTTGCAACTTTAGGTCAATCATTTGATCTAAATAAGTCTGCTAATACCCATAATAAACAGTGTATTTTAGCTTAATTGAAATAAGTCTTCTAGTTGCTCCTGTTGTAGTCTCTTATTGTCTATATAGTAGGTAACAAAAATATAATTCTCATTTTCCCACAATCTAGTTTTCTCTTAATCCACACTGTTACACAAAAATAATGTCTGCAAAAAATGAATAAGGCTGTCATTGTAGACCACTGATCTTGGTCAGTGATTTTGCTTGACATAAACTAACATTAGGACTGATGATGCCTTTTAAAAACAAAGGTTCAATGGAGGTATTGTCATCTTTCAGCTGTACTATCAGAATAGGTATATTTGTATAACCTCAGACAAATCAATTATCCTTTGGATGCTTAGTATTTTCAACTATAAAATAAGATAATAATGACTACCATGGATTGTTGTTAGAATTAGGTGAGGACCCAGCTATAAAGAATAAGGGACAATGACTACAACATATCAAATAAGCTAAAACCAAACAGTTGAGTCCTTATCCTGATCATTGACTGAGACTTAAACTGGTGTCATAATCTGAGTCCTCATCCTACTGACTATTTTACATTTCATGTTATTTCACTATCTTAAATATAGTGACCATATGAGAGGGTGTGGATGAACTAAATCCATATCCCAACTGGACAATCTCCTTTAACATCTATGCTTTTCCTGCAGTACAAATTTCTTTATGAAAGTAACCCAGTTTGGCAACTTGAAGTGACATAATCATCTTGGTATAAAATGAAAGAAGGTTAGAGCTATATTGGAGCTTAGAGGCTACTACATCCAACCCCTTTATTTAATAATATGGAAACTAGTGCAAGAAGGGAGGAGAGTGGCATAAGATCTTGCAGGAAGAAAGTGAAAACAAAAGTCCTCATTTTCTCAGCGCAGAGGGCTTTCCCAGCATCAAAGCTTTTTGTAGGCAGAGAGCACCTGGCAGAGAGGAGTGCTGCAAGTATTCCCATAGTCTTAAGTACTGGGTGCACTGTCCCAGCCTTATACATATTAGAAAGAGCATATTCTTCATGTATGAGCATCTGTGTATGCGGCTCACAAGTCAATCAAGCTTCCCACTGACCTTATAAACTTTTTTGAGGTTTAGAGAGAGAAATGAATTGGCTTTAATCATCTGATTCTATGGACTTTGATAATGTGTATACCATGGTAATTGCAATCAGGGTTTAGAATATTTTTACCACGTGGAAAAGTTCCCTTGTAACTCTTTCCATTTACTCTCATGCCTCCAAAGACATGGAGATTATATTGATTTTAGTTCTTGAACATCCTGTTAATGGAGTCATATTCTCTATAAACTCATTTCTGACTTCTTTCAGTCAACTGACCATAAGGCTGAATGTAACTGTTGTATAACCATCCTAATCTAAGTAGGTCCTTCATTGGTTTTATCAGGCAAAGAATGTTAGTGCCCTTGGAACTGAAAAATTTTAATATTGAACAGTGAAGAACCAGTCACTTATGTTTCTTTCTCAAGTTCTCCTATCCCTTCTCCTCCTATGTGCTCTCCACACCCTTCCCTCAGGGTGATGCTGCCCTTTTATCACCACCTCCTAAGCCCAGGTGTGCCAGGTTACATGTGCATGCACCTACTAGACCAGGTGTATACAATCATGGGAGGGTGCAACAGTAGAGGTTGATAGAGGTTAATGGTAGAAGGGGAAAACCCTAATAACTCATTTACCCAATAACAATAATTTATTCTGTACTTTATTCCCTCTGAATAGTACTCCTCGGAATGTGTGATAGCCACCATAAATCAGATCTATCTATTGAGTGGCTTTGAGTAAGCCATGAACCTTTTTGAGCTTCAGTTTTCTTACATTTAAAATAGGACTAAGCTGGGCACAGTGGCACCTGCCTTTAATCGCAGCCTATGAAGTAAGGCCGAGACTAGGAATCACTTGAGTCCGCTGGCTTGAGACCCGCCCAGGCCAACATAGTGAGACCTAGTCTCAAAAAATAGCTAGGCATGGTGGCACACAACTGTAATCCCAGCTACCTGGGAAACTGAAGCTGGGGGTTGCTTGAGTCCATTATACCCTGGGAAACATGAATATGTGATTCCCTGGGCAACAGAGTGAGACCTAGTCTCAAAAAAAATTAAAATAAAGTAAAATAGGACCAACACAGTCTGTCTCTTTACTATCACTGTGTCTGAAATATAGTAAATGCTCAGTATAGGCAGCTATCATTGAATTTCTGTGTCCTTGTCATTCTACAGTTTACTAGATGAAACTAATTTCTCAAATGAGGATGGAGAGCCAAGACTTTCCTTTTGGGAACAGTGCTCAAGGCCTCTTGATGCCCTGTACTGTGCCCATTCTTCTGTCCCACATAGGCTTCAGGAAAAGGCCTTGTTGGATTACTCTGAACAGTATGCAACTGAAAAGTGCTTCTTTCTGAGAACTGTCAAAATACCCTCCCAATGAGAACCTAAATAAATAGTTTTCTGAAACCTTTCAGATTTTTTAATAAGTCAAAATACACTTTTCTGACAGCATAATTGCTTTTCATAGTGGGGCCTTAAATCTGCACTATAAAAGAATAATGCAACAGTAGATCATTTGTGAAAACTTAATGAAAACGGAGTTAGGGAACCTCAGAGTCACTAGACCTTGAAATTCACTTTCAGAAACTAATTTGCAGTAAATGCATGAGAAACATATTTAGACATGATAAACTTCCAGGCTGGTGCCAGGCAGGTGTGGAAGTTTATCTTGATTAACTCCTTTGTTTTAATTAATGCCAAAGAGCAAAGTGTGGGGATCTGGCATTCTGTCAGTGGGAACCATTTTGAAAGGAACCATCAGGCATTTCTGTGTTCTGAACCAACTTTTCAGGACTGCATGCCATGGCAGATTGTGAGGTCTTCCAAAACACATACTTGCTTCTCTCTTTTCTGGTACTGGCCCCATTAATAACAATAATGAATTCTATTGCTATTTAGAGACAGTTCACTCTAGTTGTTAAGGTCAGGCTATGGAATCAGGTGACCTGGATTAGATTATAACTGTCCCTTTCAAACTTGTAGGCAAGTAATTTGTCCTTTCTGCACTTCAGTTTTCCTACCTGTAAAATAGGTATAATAATTATCTTTAGTGTTGTGCTGAAGATTAAGTGAATTAATAAAAGATGTACATAAACTACCTGGTACTATTGTGTTCAGAGAATATTAGTTATTGTTACTTTATAAGTGTTCAGTGAGTATTAGTTATTATGTACCATTATTGTATTGTAGAAATAGGCAAATACCCTTCACATATATTTCTATTAAACCACCATGACAATCCTAGGAGGTAGATATTTTTCTTAATTTAGATACGAGGAATCTGAGACTCAGAATGGGTAAGCCATAATAGATCAATGAAGTAGAAATTGACCTGTGACCTTGGTCTTACTTGAGAGCTATTGAGAGATTAGTTCATGAATGTCTTTACAAGATACCTTGAAAAAGACCTGGAAGTCCTGAAATTGTGTTGTATATATTCAAACTTTGCAGCTGTTTGTTCCCACAACCGTCAAATCACCATTCTCCTAGATACATACAGTATAACAAGGTCATTTCAGTTTTCTCCTGTCTTATAAATGATTCACTTTTCAGCTTATAAAACAGGATAAAAAGTTTGCCATTTTCAGGCCTTGAGACCCAGGGTCTATTATTAAACTTATGATGGTTCTTTGTTGTGTTTTGTTTTTCTGAGTTGGGAGAAAATAAATTTTCTCAGTCATAAGACTCAGCACGACCTCATGTAGACTAACCCAAAATGCCTTTAAGGAATTGGTTAATACTAGGAATCAAAAAGTTCTTCATGCTCCCTGAATTTGGTTATTATTTTTTAGGGCTGCTCGTATGTGAGATAACAGACACCAAAGAATGAGCCAAAGAGAGCATGATGACAGTCATTTGTTCTGGAAAATAAATAAGATATTTCCAAAGAGTTACTCCATTAGCCATTTGATGTGAAGAAAACCTCCCATAGAAATAATATCTAAGAAGTACCTTGTTCTAGGTCTGGAGGTTATTTCACCTGACTTTGAAAGACTGAGTTATAGTATGTGATTGACCTAGTCCCTTCCCTTCCCTGAACTTCCACATCTCTAAATTTCAGACTTTGGATCAGAAGAGTCACATTAAAGCTTTTTTTTTTTTTTAAGTAAAGGAAGCCTTTCTCAACAAAAACCTCATGTAAAATATGAAACTAATGGGAAAAATTACCCAGGTTAAAGAAATTATGCTTAGATCCTTTTTATTAGAGTGGATACCGCATTATTTTTAAGAGTTTGCATTATTTTGGTGATGGCTCTTTGGTGGTGTTATTTGGTGGTATGAAGTAAATAAAACTTGGATATGATGAAGGACCTGCCCAGTCATAAACAAGCTCCAGAGTAGGCTTGAGGAAGCATATCAAGTATAAGAATAGCATGAGCAAAGACCTAGAGGACTGAGCATGTATTCTATAACTTGAAAATGAGTGTCCACTATATACCATGGTATTAGCTAGTATGAACTAGTTGCTTATGCAAAGTAGCATATGGAAAGTTCCTAAATTGGAGAAAGAGAATTTTAAAAAGAACTGAATAAATCTCTGGAGGAAAAGAGAGAAAAAGAAAGACCACAAGTTGGGGTTGGTGTTTATTTAATTTTATGCTACAAGATTCTATATTTTCTGGAAAACCAACAAGACACATGTTTGAATTTAGCTTTTTTAAATTGCAAAGTTAAGTACATGTTATTTTGGATTCTGAGTCCAAACATTTGCTTGGTATTTTCCACACATCCTCTCTGCTCCAATTGGAGCACATCAAAGTCCTGGTTTTTCTTAATGTTGGGCAGGCTTTCTGCTGTATGCTGTCTGGTTTTCTTAAAATGCCACCAGGAAGATGGTGTTGCAGACTTAAGAAAAACAATAGAATTGACTGGGAGAGGAGAAGGTAGAAAATGTGGGGAGGCCAAAGAAGTTGCACACATGCCATGGGTCCCAGGTCGATCTCTGCCTTTGACACAAGTCTTTTTCCTCTTTAGGTCTCAGTTTCTCTAATTGCAGTATGGATCATTTTAACATTTAAGAATTAAGTAAATTAAGGTAAGGTCAATTAGGTAACGATATTCAAAATATGATCTGGATCCAACCATTTCTCATCCCCTCTGTCAATACCACTCTAGCTCAAAACAAATCATTTATTAAGAAATTCCTCTTTTAATAAATTCCTTTATTTATGCCTCCCTCCCAGTATCTTTGCTCCATGCAGCGGCCAGATTGCCCTTTTTAAAATGAGAAGGAAATCATTTCATTTCACTGCACTTGACTCTCTGGTAGCTTACCATTTTCCTAGAATAAAATCCGAAACCTCTGTTATGGTTGGTGAAGCCTCACAAGAGCTGGTTCCCATGTTGTTCTCTTATTACCAAACATTTTTCTCCTTCCTCCCTCTCCTCCACCTCATTACTCTTGCTATTCATTACCCCCATATGCCCCCACCCTCACCCCGCACCAGAATGTTTCTTCCCTGGGGTTGTACCTGTTTTTCTGGAAAAAAGCAATTTTTTACTTGTTTTTTGCTCTTTCTTCATTTGGTCTATCAAAGAATCAAAGAAAGGCCACCAGAAACAAAACAAACACATACACATACTGAGGAAAAGACAGCAAAGCTGAGTTGCTTCACTTTGGCAAGAAATACATGCCACAGAGGAATACACTCATAGAGGTTTCCATGAATGTGAATTAGCAATTCTTTGAGATCAGCAGATCTATGTTTGTTATGTCTGTGACTCCAGAACTCAAGCAATGCATGCAACAACAACTTTCCCTTTTAGCAAGTAATTCTGTCCATGCCCTTAGGCTTTTCTCATCAACGAAGTTCTACCACTTTCTGTTCTGTGCACATGTCACACTATTTACACATTCTTCCATTTTGCCGCAGCTTAGTCTTCTGCCTGTCTTGTTTTTCTACCCATTTCCTACTAGAAAACACCTACTTATGTATTACAACTAAACTTTTAAAAGGGCACCTCCTCCAAGAAGCATTTTTAGTATCTCGATACTAAATATGTTATTCCCTTCTGTTAACTCTGAATTTCAGGGTTTAGCATACCCTCTTGTAGAGCCTTTATCATACACCCACACAATGGTATGATTGCTTGCCCAGCTCTTTGCTAAATTAGGAATTTCTTGCCTTGTAAAATAGGAAATCATGTTGCAATCACTGTATTTTTAATGCTTGGCACATTTTCACACAATAAATATTTGCTGATTTACATTTTTAGTAAATGTAAATGAATGAATGAAATAAATGAATGATGAATGAAGCTTGATGATTAAGGTGATATGCAGGGTGGGGAAGAGCAGATGTTGATAGCTATAGTAACTACTCGTAGATCTTGATGACTTCCATCTACAGAAAGAATGGAACAGGAAAGCATGGAAGAATGTCCTGGCCATATGCAATGAGTAAAGGGAATTAAACTGAAGCATAAGGAAAGAGTGGATTTTAGAAACTGTTCTCAGTGAGTTTTTATTCCTTTTATTAGAAAACTCTGCTGATGAAGGGGTGTGTGTATGTGTTCCCAGTACTACAGTAATTTGAAAACAGTTTTTGAAACTAGAAACTATGAAATGAAATTTCTTTTGAAGTCTGGTTCTTTTATTGGACCTGTCAAAATAGGTCTTAGGATTTTGACTAGAGGACCCTCCCTTTTACCCCCCCCCCTCATGTGGCCTTAATTAGATTCTGTTATGATAAATAGGGCATGCAAGTTACATGTGAATTTTGGTGAATTTTTCTGTCTGGTGTATAGCAGGATAGTACAATGCATGCTGTTGTATAAGATGCCTTTAAACATTCAGCTTCCAGAGATGAGTAATGATTACATTCCTTTTCTATTCCTAGCTGACTCCTGGAAGGGAAAAAAGTCTCTTTCAGCCCTTGCCCAATGTCACTTATTACTGCCTTTATAAATTGAAAACATTTTTCTGCCATAAAATTCCCTGTGATGAATTGTACCATAGGCATTAGAGTTTTTTCATCATTTTCTTCTTGATGAGCTGGCAAAATAAAGAGAATAAAACGGGTATATTCTTTTCTTTTGGAGAAATCCAATCTCTGCAAATAACCCCCTTAAGACTCTCAATGACTGTTTGTATGGATTCTGATCTTAAAAAATCACCCGACTTTGGGGCTTGGGTGTGTGTATTATCATGCAGTTAGTTTATTATTGAGCAATAGTCTGTCTGAAAGTGATTTTGAGGATGACTTCATTAGCAGAACTACAGAAAGCTCTCCTTAAGTGATTTGAACAAGGAAATTGAAAGGAAATTTAGGACTTTTATTTAAAACAATGCTATCTAGGGCCACTTTTCTGATGCATCACCCCTTGTTACCTGGTAGGGATATGCACTTGATTGCCCACACTCTATCTTCTTTTTTGAGTTAGTTCTGCATTTAGAATAGAAGAGATTGGTGTCCATGCTAATACACCTTGTGCTTCTCATATGAAGCCCTTATAACAATTCTACAGGAAAATAGTATGCTCATTTTACAAATGTAAAATACATGGAATCTGAATAACTTGTCTGAGATAATATAGTTAGCTTAAAATGAAGCCTGAGTTCTAACTCAAACCTTTCCCTCCCGAAACTGCTCTTTCTTCTCCTGTGTTCTGCCTCACACATATGTTACAATGAAATGGACCAAAAGATTGCAACTGATTTTTACAATATTGTAAGACAATTGTTTTGGATACTTATATCTGAAACATGACAGATTTATCTTTGTAGGCATTCCAAATGTGTTTAAGTAGGCAGATGTAAGTTGTCTTTACCAGAAAACCCTCCGGTGGAAGAAGCAGATGGCCCTACTCATACTGCCTTTGTCCCCAGACTGTATCATCTTCACCCACCAGAGTGCAGACAAAAAAGTGCCTAATACCATGTGAGATTGTCTGTTTAAGTATCTATCTCACCACTCAACTAGAAGCTCTTTTTGTGCAAGAATCTGGTCTAATTCAATTAGTTAGGTTTTGATTGGGTATGTACTTGATGAATGGATAAATGGATGAATACATTTGTCATTAAAAGACAGGTGCTTCAAGAACATTAAATTTTAAGAGATATATACAGATTGAGAAAAATCAGTGAATGGAGAATAAGAGTCAAAATACGAAGACAGAGACCAGGGAAAGGAGTGTTAGTGAAGCCAAAGTAGAAGGAGCACTGGAGGAGGGAACGGTGAAAAGTATCAAACACCAATAACCAGATAGTACAGAATATTTAACAATATTTAGCATTACAAGGATCCTTGCTTTTCAGGGATCCTATTTTTCAGGGAATGTAGAAGGAAGTGAAACCTAGCTTAGGTTAAGAAATTAGAGAAATGAGATAATAATTATAAACAATTCTATGAAGGAATGTATCTAAAGAGTTCTACTGACTAGGAATGTAAAAGGGAAAGAGTTGAAAGATTACAAATTTTGACACTTGAATATATTGGTGAGTTCATGAAAAAGCAGAGAGTGAAGGGAGAGATGGAATACATGAACTTTAGCCTGTCTTTGGTACTCTTGTATTTTGTACACACACAGACTTCAAACTACTAATGGATTCTGTCCATTTCCTATCCGAGGTATGACTGCTATGATCATAGCAGTTAACCAGAGGTTTGTGTGTTTCACACAGCCTTCAGAACTCACATAAGGCTCCTAGCCATTTTTATAGCACCTCGCAAAGAGGTACAGTTATGATGTATATCCCTTAACTTCAGCTAGAAAAAGACTGCTCATTATAACCAACAAAATAAGAGTCAGTGTTCATTGTTATTGTTTCAGACTGCATTTACCTGTCTATTGATCAATAGAAGAACTGGCAAAGGTTCACCAGAAGGTTTATCCAAATGTCTTTACCTTGAGATGTCTACATAAAAAAAGGAGAGAAAAGGATGTATGTGTGTATAATTTACTGTCTGACTAATTACTTTAATTATTCACTTCTCAAAAATCACCACTCCAGACTAATTGAATAACCTCCAATTGTCAGGAACTGCATGATACCTTCATGAAGATGGGGAGCCAAATTTGCCATGTATGAGCAGATGGCTCAACAAATCTGACTGAAACCACAGCTACTATTGTGGTGAAATTCATCATCACAATCTCTCTCCCCTTGATTCCTCTGTTCCTTCTGGGACAAAGCCACATCAGACAAATCACTCTCCGAACACCCTTTGTAATTGCAGGCTTGTGAGTCCTTTGTATATGTTTTCCCTTTTTTTTTTTTTTTTTTTGAAATAGTGCCCATCTTTTTATCACTTCAAACTCCTTATCAACCAAAATCTGGTGTAAATGAAGTCTTCCCTGATCTGTTACCCAAATTTGGGGCTGTTTTAACTTCAGTCCCATAACATGCCTGATTTTTAAAAATCTTTATAATGCCGTACCCCTTCTTTTCTCAGTATGAAATGCTTTTTGTCTGCCTTTCATCTCCACACTTTTACATCTTAGAACTTGAGAACATCAAAGCTGAAAGGGATTTTAGAGACCACAACTTTTCAGATGGGGAAATTGAGTCCCTGAAAGGAAAACAACAGGTAGCTGGTGGGAAAACAAGAGCCAGACTGGCAGTCTTGGGAATAAGTATTGTAGTAGAGTGAGAGACAATGATTTTGGATGTTAGCTAACCTGGCTTTAAACCCTGGCTCTACCATTAATAAGTTATTTTATGTTTTTCTGTTTCTCATCTTCTCTGAGCATCAGTTGCCTTAGCTTCTAAATTGAACATCAGTAATAGCTCTTATGGTTGTTTTGAGTGTCATAGAAATCAAAAGAACTACTTTGGTACCTGGCCCTTGACAGCTACTCTGTAAGCATATATTTGTATGTGTGCCTATACATGTACATATGTATTTTCATTTTGGAGAGACAGTGTGATGTAAAGTTATAAAACAATGGAAAGACCACACAGTAGACAGATCCAGCTGCTTACTGCTTATATGGCCTTGGACAAGTCGCTGAATTTTTAATATGGAAACCTTCATTGAACTACTTAAAAAAAAATATTTGAAGATGAGCAAAAATTTGCATGATACTCCTATGTCTGTATGTCAGTGTATATAAGGCATTTAGTAAAAGACCCATTTATCATTGGCAACATTTCTCTATCGGTGATATCATTTAATATAATAATTCTGAGGGATTTACAGAATAGATATGATAATGCTTATTTGACAGTCTTATAAGTAAGACAATAGGCTGACAGTAACATTTTGAAAATTCTGAGCCTTACGGACGCAATCAGGATGTGACATAGATTTAGAGAAATCACAGAGTGGGTGCTGCTCAAAAATCAGGCACAAGGTAGACTTTCATCATGCTGGAGAATCAGGTGACATACTGACTTAGGTAAAGTAGCAGATAAGTTGGAATTTAAGAGATGGCCCTTAGGCCAAAAGCCTCAGGTGTAGAATCTCTCTTCTGTACCTCCTCCCAATAGAACTGCCATTCTCTTATTTGTACCCTGACCCCACAGGCATTGCTTTCATCATAGGGTCAGTGCTTGTCCTATTGTTTGATCCATTCCAACTTGCTCAGTTTTGATTGTGTACTGCCGGGGCCTTTTGTGATTCCCATCTAGAGTCTTGTTTACTAGTATACACTCAGCAGAGTATTTTATTAACTGTTATTTCACACAGAACTTGGCACATAGTAAATATTCACTGGGTGTTCAGTAAATAGATGACTGAATCCAGTAGGGGAAAATATGTAAGCATTTTGTAAGCTGTAAAATGCTGTTCACAGGAGAGTGGTTATCAATAGTGATCATTACTAAGTGAGCCAATAAGTTGCTTTGGTCTTCAACTGTTGTTTAGGTCTCAATAATCAGGCATTCAGGACACAAAATGACCACATAGTGAGTCACATAAACTCAGGCTGAGTCAGAAGGGACACTATGAGGTCATTTATTTCCCTTCTCTGAAAAGCTTTGGTAAAGATCCCATCTTTCATGCCACCTGAAACCCCAGGGAGAGTTATCCAGGAACATCACACAGAATACTGGGTCTGCCCAGGAGCCATTACCCTGTGAGAGATGACAGGTCTGAAAAAAAAAAATGACATGATTTGTACACATTCCCAGCTGTCATCAAAGCTGGTGCCTTAATGGATTAATTAGCTCTCTATGTTTTGGTGCTTGTATTGGTGGCTGGGCTGCTCAGTTGCTCACAGGTTTCCATGGGCATTCAAAGGAATAGATGTGATGATGATGATGACGATGATAATATAATAACAGCAGTTCATATTAATTGGTATCATACTATATGCCTGATGGTTTTCAAAGTATCTTAAATGAGTTAGTTTATTCTCCTAACAACTTATACAATAAGTATGATTAGTACCTCTAGTCTGTAAGAGGAAACTGACAAATTGGTACACAAACTCCAGTGTCTCTGTGAACTGAATCAATAATAATCTTATAACTAATGCAAACATGAAGAAACAGAGACTCAAACTTGAGTTATTTGCTCAAAACCGATTAAACCAGCATGGAAATAGGTCTCCCCCACTGCATTCTGCCCCTCCAGTCACACAAGTGCAACCTGTGCATGGTCAGGCAGGTCTGTGCATAGATGGGGAGCAGGGCTTGAGCACCATGTCCCATATGACTTCTGGGAGCAAGGTAGGCCCCAGGCCTAACTGGCAGAGGTCTTAGCCAGAACTAGGCAGAGGCCTAACTGCTGTGGTTATATGAACAGCAATATAATGAACAGCAGTAAGCTTACTTTGTACATCCCCTGAGTCACTAAATAAGCACTCTATATACTCTGCTTCCTCTCTTTGCATACATTCCCTCTTGCCCCCTTTTCAATTCATTAAGAATAAGAGTAAGGAAATTCACAATTGCTGAGTATTATCTGAAAGCATTTCTACTATGTAATTTCTCGTGGTCTTTTAAACAATCCTGTATAACAGAAAGTATTATTACTTTCATTCTGAAGAAATGATATTGAGAGAAGCAATGTCCTCCAAATCAGAGTTAAGTATCTTGTTTGGAATTTTAACCCAAGTCTGAGATGGTTATAATATTCAAAAAACCCTTGTTGAGTGAATGACGGATATCATGAGATAGCAAGGTCAAGAATCTTCCAAGCACACCAGGTTGCTTTTGAGAATGCTTTAAAGCTGTGATTCTTGACACTGACTGTTTATGGGAGCACTTAACAGATTATGACTAGTTTTAATAGAAATTCATATTCCTACTGGTACTTAGAAGAAAAACAGAAGGGAACATATGATAGAATTTTGTCATTTGTATAATTTATGGCCACAATAAATCATAACATTCAAACTCTTCAATAAGATAGTCCTTTATAAAAAAATACAAAATGTCTGCCTCCCCTCCCCTGAGAAGCTATGCCCAGACATCGTTATTTAAATGTCCCAGAAGATGCTCATGCACAGCCAGGGTTGAGGATCATTGTTCTGGTCTTGGGAGGATTGGGGTCCCTGATAGGCCTTGACAAGCAGATTTATAAGTTGCTACCAAATGGTTCCTGCCCATAGAGGAGGTGAACTGAGAAACAGTGACCCACATGTCCTTGGCCCCTGAGTAAAGGTTGCGCTGCTCTGCCTGTGGATGACCTGACTTTTTTGTCAAGCTAGTGCATTTATAGATTGTTTGTCTGCCTTGCTCTCTGACTACTGCTAGCTACCTACTCCAAAATTTGGCAGTTCCTTCTAGCTGCTACTGGCAGCACTATCCAGCACTAGAATCCAGCAACCCACTGGGATGGTTGAGTTAGTTGCTCTATTCCCCCACCCCTCCCCAGTCTTGAATCCCCAAACTTGAGTCTTTGCTGTAATCCACCTGTACCAACAAACAGCTCTTCCTTGTTCTCCTTTGCTCTTTCTTGGAGAATGAACAGTCTTTCTTGGTTTCTACCTTTTAGTCTTCTGTCTGTTACAAAAAAAGGGATATTGTGAGAATCAATTGCTAGGGTCAAGGAGAAAGTATTGATTCAGTTAGTGGTGCTGATGTTACAAGTGAGCAGAAGGTGGGAAAGATAAAAATGTCTGGCATTTCAGAGGCCAACTCTGCCACTTCTGTGCTCACAAAATGAGCTCCCAAGTATCTTGCCTCCTGTCCATTTTCTATGACTTGCTGGAGATTCCATTTTACTAAGCAAGTCCTCTTACCCTGCCCCTCTTCTGTAATTCTACCATGCTTTTGGCATTTCTCCAGAACTGCAACACAGCACACACACACACACACACACACGTGCGCGCACACACACACACATGTGCGCACACACACACACACACACCTGCGCATGCACACACACACACACACACACACACACACACCAGACCAGGATCTCTGTAAGTTTGGGGAGTTTGTGAAATATGTGGTCCTGCATATCTGTTCCTGACATAGGTCTTATTACTATAAGTATATATAGTTGAATAATAAAGCATTTCACCAAATGCTTTCACAGCTATTATGTTAAGTAGGGCACAGAGCAGCTCTAGACTATAGTGTTCAAGAATTCATAATCACTTGACTGAGGAAGCAGCTGATGGGTTTGAGCCAGAACTGTTTACTCTATAGCAGAATATGCTCTAGACAAAAGTATTATTTGTCAACGCTCTCCTTGAGTAATAAAACCAATAACTTGAGCACAGGTGATCACTCACACCTTCTCAAATTGCATTCTTTCTTTGATTTTCAGAAACCACTTTCTCTTAATGTTCTTTCCAGGTTTCCTTTCTCTGGTTCTCTTTCATTTCCCAACCTCTAGACATGATAGTATTACATTCCTTGATGATTTCATCTAGTTTCATGACTTAAAATGCCATAGGTCAGTTAATGATTCCTAAACTTTTGTCACTACTCAAATCTCCTCCCTGAACTCCAGAATCATGCATACAACATCTTGGTCTGAATACCTAATAGGCATATGAAGTACAGCTTATCTAAAACTAAATTTATAATCTTTAAAAATCTCCAAAAAGTCTACAGTCACCCTACTCTGTAAATGGTAATTTCATCTACCTCCTTTGTTCCACTTCATTTTTGAAATTGTTTTTGATTATTTTCTTATTTAGTATATCTATCAATATGTCCTCTTGGCTCTATGATTAAGATATATTCACATTCCTAACCACTCTCATTACATTCACCTCTATCTCCTTGTCCCAAATCACCATTACATCTCCTCTGGACACCTAAAATAGCCTCATAACTGGTGGTTCCAGTTCTGCCCTTGCCTTCCCTCATATACACTCAGATGTCTCCTTAGTAATGACACTTACTCTGACCATTCTATATAAAATGGCAGCTCCTCAATTTAGCATTTCTTGTTCCCCTTAATCTATGTTCCTCTTTCTGGTATTCTGAGTTTCTTTTATTCATTGCCTTCTCCTGTTATTACCATTTATTCAACACCTGGTAGCCAGAGTGATCCTTTGAATTAAATTCATATCGTCATAGTTCTCTGCTCAAAATTTGTCCATAGCTTTTTTATATCACACAGAGAAAAATGCAAACTCTTTACAATTGTCTATCAATTCCACATGATCTACCCCTTTATCTACAGACCCTCTCTTCTTTTCCACCCTCTCCCTTGGTCACTCTGTTCCAAACACACTAGCCTTTTTACTAGTCCATGCACTCATCACTCATACTGTTAATCCAACCTCAGAGAAGGACCACTCAGATGTCTCCTTAGTAATGACACTTACTCTGACCATCCTATATAAAATGGCAGCTCCTCAATTTAGCATTTCTTGTTCCCCTTAATCTGTGTTCCTCTTTCTGGTATTCTGAGTTTCTTTTATTCATTGCCTTCTCCTGTTAAAGCATAAATTCCAGAATAGTGGAAATTTATCATAGGTTTAGTCATTGCTATTGTAGAACCTAAAACAATGCCTGGCACATAGTAGAACTTTGAATATCCTGAATTTACTCAACCAATATTTTTTGAGCATCTACTATAATAGCATCTACCATCTTTTGAAGGTCACTTATGATGTAGACAGTATATTAAGAACTTTTCAGTTATTACATCTGTTTGTTAATAATAAGTATTAATATCTCAAATATATTCATGAAGATATTTCAGTTCAGGGAAGGAAAAATGACTATTTAAATTTATGTAGGAAAATAGTGTTAAATTTCTAGAATCCATGCATTCTATCCCTGTGCCCTTCTTACTTTACCCATATGCCTCCCTCATGAAATAATATACTTTCAAAAAGTACTTATTGAACAGTTCTATTGCGCAGGCCCTGAACATGTTGCTTGAGGCTAAAATTCATGGATGGGAATCCCTTTCATCAAAGGAGCCAGTAGTTTTAAGAAGAAGCAAACACATACACAGATAATTATGACATGACTGGTCAATGATAAAGGTACAAAATATTGTAAGAACCCAAAGAAGAATTTCTTAACTCAACCCTTAGAGAAAAGGGTCATATTAGAACAACTGGAAAGATAAGAAAAACTTTCTGGAGATATGTAGGGTCAAGTATTTAAGGGTGAGTAGCAGTGATACAAAAGAATTGAGTTGGAATTTTGGTAGTTTGATCAACTCTGAAATATCAATAACTTAACCCAATAAAAGTACATTTCTCATAGATGTTCAATGAATGTTCAAGTTCAGTGCAACAGCTTTTTTGTACTTAGCGATTTGCACAGTAACTTTTAAAATATAGTGATTATCTGAAGCAAAGCAATTTTGTCAATTACATTATCATTGGAGTTGTGAATACATTAGGATTTATGACTTCTGTCTTTCCAAGGAAGGGAGCCAAATTACATTGAGACTGAAGTAAAAAGTCAGCATTACTGTATATTGTATAGATGCCTCTTGGTGACCAATAAATTCAATGTGTAGCACACATATCACCCAGATACAAAGTACAGTTTTCCAGCATTGGCCATGTAATTTTTTTTTTTAAGAATCCTAGGAAACTCAAGGTAATGTAACCATTCTTGTTTTGCCAGTTGTAAGGAAAGCACCCTGCCATAAGACCCATTTAGGTGCTTAGGCATTAAGCACCCATTAAGCACCCATTTAGGTGCTTAGGCATTAAGCTCACCGATCTATATAGGTTCTTTATTGGTTCTAGAAGTTACAGACACACTGAGTAAGGCCAGGCCTGTAGGCCAGGGCCAGGGGCATTGGGAAGTAGGTGAGCCCCCCAGACCCCTAAGAATCTTCATGCTCTTTCTCTGTGCTCTCTCTTGTCCTCTTGTGTTCCATGGGTGATGCTGCCCTTTTATCCTCTCTGTGCAAGTCCAGCTGAGCCCAATCACACATGTGCACACCCACTGGGCCCAGGCATGTACATGGGGAGGATACAGTACCACAGGTGCTGGTCACATGGCTAATGGAGGAAAAAGCCTAAGTCACCCTACACTCATTTTCAGCAGGAAGACAAGAGTAGGAAATAGCCTGCAAAGAAAAGGGTGACATGGGCAGCTACAAGAGGGATTAATTCCTCCAGGCTGGCTGTTTTTGCTTCCTATTGCAAGAAACAGGGGAAGGTCAGTTACAATTAAAGAGTCAGAGTCAGAGCAGACATCCACCTGTGAAGGCTTAGTCTGGTACGGTAATAATAACAGTTAATGATTAATGACTCCCAGCTACCATATATTTGCTGCATGGTTTGCTGAGTGTTTTACTCCTGTTATGTTCCTCACAATATTTTCTCCATTTCACTTTGAAGAATCAGATTTGAGGAGGTTAAAAGTTTTTCTGAGGGTCACTCAGCCAGAGGCAAGGCCAAAATTTAAATCTAGAGCTGCCTAGCTTCCTGTTTTTCCAATTATTCCAAGTTAAACAAACTGACGCACAAACCTGTCTAATAATAGCCTCTGATGAAAAAAGCTAATGTAAGGTAGGGAGCAAAGAGGAAATTTCCTTGCTGGGTGCATGTTCTGGCCTTCACATTCATCGGCCCATCTTTCTCCCATTGTTCTGGGGTGAAGTCAACAGATATATAAGGGCAAGATTTGGGTTCAACATCCAACCATAGCATTTTTATATAACATGTGTATATAGCATCCTTATATAACATTTTGTGATAACATATACAGGGTGATCAATTAGCAGAAGTATTATAACTGTGACTTAAGTGGTTATGATCTCTCTCTTAACTCAGATATTCCTCAATCATGGGCCAGGTAAGGGGATCATTCATTCTTCCCAGGAGCTCTGGGAAGCTTTTAGGAAGGGTGTGCTTTAAGTGTGAACAGGGCAGACAGGCTCTGGTGCACATGGTGAATCAAGTCTGATTTTAAATCCTCACTCCCATTCTTAATTTTTGTGTGCCCTGCACATACACAGAGCTCTATTTTCCATAATTATTAAAGATGACAATAGCAGCTATCACTTACTGAATGTTGTACATACATTATCTAATTTAATCCTCACTGATCCTCTGAGGTCAGAGTTATTTTTACCTCTAAGATTCTTTTACCTTCCAAGTTATGGTGCACTAATCTCCAGGGCAAGAACAGTTGCTATTCTTAGGAGTAATGCAAGTGGGAGGTGAGCTTATGGGGGAGTGGGCAGAGAAAGAGCAAGAACATCAGAGAGACATTAAGGGATAGCACAGGTTCGCATCATACTCACAAGAATTCATTTCCCTATCACCCAGATGTTTAGAGCTATGGCTTAGAAATAAGAGCTATGTATTAATCTATATTAGCAATAAACTTGTAGTTTCAACAGAGTACTTCTCTCCATGAGATATCATTTAATCTTGGCAACATAGCATTTAAGGAAAGACTGAGACAAAGTGTGACTGAGTGCTCTTGAGCAGGTCACTTCCCCTCCAAGGCCTCTGTATAGCACAATTTAAAAAAATGAAATAATGTCCAATAAATGCTGGTTTACTGGAATAACATACAATTCAGAGAAATTAGTGCAATCAGGTGTGGTACATTGGATAATGTGTTTGGAAACTGCCTTGTAAGCTATATTTCACTCATAAATTGTGTCAGTTGGTTTCCATGTAGGATGTGTTTTATGTCTGGGAGGATTTTCTCTGGGTTGAGAGAACTTGGTTTGGGAGTCCTTTTGTTACCATCTTGGTAAGTTTTCAATGATGCTGGAGTTTAGGCTTGGTCCAGTTCCAAAAGGAAGGAGAATCAGTGTCAGGGAAAGGGAATTGATGTGCAGGAAACTAAGGTACATACCCAGTTATGGACTGAGTACAGGTAGAGAGGAAAGAATGCAGCCAAATAGGTGCTACATTTCAGGAGTTTCCCTAAGGCCTCTGTGTGGGGCAGCAAAACAATTATTTGTCTACTGAATACCCTTGGTCTATGTTTATGTTCCCTATTAAAGGTTTTGATGGATCAACCATTTATTTGAGGTCTAGTTCTCTTATCAGCTTATTTTATCAGGTTACTCTGTCTTGCGCCTAGACTAAATTTAGGCAGATGCCAAGCACATTGTTCCTGCTGTAAGCCAAGTACTAGTCAGCAACCTGCCTCTGGAAGGAATCTGCAGAACAAGATAAATTTATAGTTCCTTTGTGGTAGTCTTAAATAGTTCATAGTGGCCTTTTCATCTACCCAAACAGCATTATTATTACCTCCTCAGAGCTGAGGACACTGAAATATGAAATGTCCCTTCCCTGAGTAACTGCTGGGTATCTTCCATTCTCAGTGGGTGGTATTTATATTTTCTTGCTGCCCATTTCCTTCTAAATGTTCTTCATGTGCCCCTTCACCTCTAGGTAAATGCTGGAAAACTCACTTGTTTAGTCTCCCTCACTGCTTTCCAACCCTAGGGCACAGGTGTATGACCTAAGCTCAACCAATATGAATCACATAGACAAAAAATCCATTCTGAGTGAGCAACTGTGTGGCTTGAGCAATGAAGGTGACCTTAAGTTCCTGACCCAGGAATATCATTGTACTGGCAGCATAGTATTCATAATAAATTCGTGGCATAGAAATGACAGTCATGTTAACCATAGCATCCAGTAGTTGGTAGGTGGGTGCAGCTGTGGTTCTGGTTCTCCTATCATACTAGCTCTGCAGAACAGCTTTGGGTATGGGACATAGCCTAGAACCTGGTTTATGAATCTTCAAACCATTCTGTGAATTAACACTATTCCTTGGTCAATTTGTTTATGCATAATCATCTTTTCAGTTTCTTTTGCTGGCACTAAGAACCAATACCAAATCCAGTATCTCAGGTATCCCCACAAGTCCTAAGGTAGGGCTTTACTATTCCCAATTTTTACAGATGGAAATTTTTAAAAGTTCAAGAACTAGGTCCCACCACCAGTCATCTGTCTAAATCCAAATCCCATTAACTTTCTTTCATTGCCTATACCCCTGCCTTAGAGCTTTCTGCCTCACTACTCTGTCTTCCTCTCTACTTAGAAGCTTAGAAACATTACAGAAATGGGCGAGGTCATGAGCAGGAAAGGACGGTGGTTTCATTCCCCTCCACATCTGTCTTGTGTGTTTCCCAAAAGCATGAACATTTATTCCTTTCATTTGTCTTCTTGCTCTCAAACTCTGGTTCCCAACCTCCTCTGAGAAAGTTTTATTGATTAATTAGATCCTATTCCTCCCATTGCTTCCACTTTTATATTACTTGATTTCCTTCATACCTGATGCTATGATTGCTATTGACTTTCCACAGTGTGACCTAGTACAGTGACTGGTATCAGATGCTCAGTATTACTGAATGAATTGAATGATTAATTAATTAAAAAATGGATGAATCTGAATATTGCTTACATGAAATAGTTTCATAGGAGTTGTACACTTATTCTAGTGATACTAATGAGTTAATTTTCACTAAACAAATTTCTCTTTGGTGATGACTTTTGAAATCAATTTTCAAACTTCACAGTAGAAAGAAATGAACTTTAAAGTTGGATTTAGTCTAGCTTCAATTCTAGAAGCCCTCCACTTACCAGTTATATGACTGTTATGGCTCATGGGCTGCTCAGCAAGACACAAGGACTCCAACTGAGGTTCAAAGCATTGGGTTTATTGCCAAGAAGCTATGCACCAGGGTCACCAAGCCAAGATGGCAAGAGGGACCCCAAGCAGTCTGTTACAACCTTTTATAGGGCAAAAGCACGACCTCCCCCCATTGTGAAGCAAGCAAGCAGGTCTAGGACACATACACGTAACTGTAGAACACGTTCCCTTAATTACAGTGTCCAATAATGCTGACATCCATCATCTACCAGGAGGACAATGCTGGCATCCATTATCCCTCAGGTGGACAAGACGGTTTCAGAAACAACCAGGAATAAGGGGAGACAGAAACAGGACGTGGGGTCAGCCAGCCGTGGGTATTTTCCACTGAGGGGAGAGGACACTGTTTTCAAAATAGAGGTTCATTTGTTTCCTTTAATTTATTTTTTTATATTTTGTGAGTACATTTCTTTTATATATATATATATTGCTATCTACTCCAGGGTTCTCCCACCTCCTTCCACCTTATCACCTGTGAAGCATAGTCTTAATCTTTTGTGACCTGATTTCCACCTCCTCCTCTCATGCTGTGTGCTTAATTCTGCTGAAAGTTAATTTTAAAATCTTTTTGTCTTTGTTTTCTCTTTATCCCTCATATAAGTGAGACCATCCAATATTTCTCTTTTTCTTTCTTGCTTATTTCTGTTAACATGATTCCTTCTAGCTCCATCCATGTTGTCACAAAATGACATGTTTGACTTTTTTAATATTCCATTGTGTACATATTCCACAGCTTTCTGTACCATTCAACTGTTTGGAGGCATTTGGGATGTTTCCATATATGCCTATTGTAAATAACACTGCAGTAAACATCCAGGTACAGATGTCTTTATGAATTAGAGTTTTTGTCACCTTTGGGTAGATTCCTAGAAGTGGGATGGCTGGATCAAATGGGAGTTCCATTTTCAGTAGTTTAAGGGTCCTCCACACAGCTTTCCATAGTGACTGGACTACTTTGCATTCCCACCAGCAATGTAAAAGTGTTCCTTTCTCTCCACATCCACGCCAGCACTTGCTGTTGCCCATTATTTTTCATATGGTCCATCCTTACTGGTGTGAGATGATATCTCATTGTGGTTTTGATTTGCATTTCCCTGATTATTAGTGATGCTGAGCGTTTTTTCATATACCTGTTGGCCATTTGTAATTCTTCTTTCAAGAAGTGTTTTTCTAGCTCTTCACCCCCATTTTTTTGACTGGACTTTTTGCTTTGTTTTTGTTAAGTTGTGTGAGTTCCTTGTGAATCTTTGTTATCAGGCCCTTATCACTGGTATGGAGGGCAAATTTTTTTCCCCATTCTTTTTGTTTTATTTATTGTCTCCCTTGCTGTGCATAAGCTTTTGAATTTGATGTAGTCCCAGGTGTTTGTATTTTCCTTCTTTTTTTTTTAGTGTTTGTAGATGTGTCCTGAAAAAGGTTTCTAAAGTGTATGTCTTGGAGTGTTTTTGCCCATATTTTCTTCTATATATTTTATGGTTTCAGATCTTAGATCCAAGTCTTTTATCCATTTTGAGTTGATTTTTGTGCATGGTGTGAGGGAGTCATCTGTTTCATTCATTCTTTTGCATGCAGCCATCCAGTTTTCCCAGCACCATTTTTTGAAAAGACTATCCTCATTCCAATATATATTTTTTGCCCTTTTGTCAAAGATTAGCTGATTGTACACCTGTGGCTTTATTTCTGGACCTTCAATTCTGTTCCATTGGTCTGTGTGTCTGCTTTTATTCCGGTACCATGCTGCCTTAATTATTATGACTTTGTAGTATAATTTCAAATCTGGAAGTGCAATACCTCCATTCTCTCTCCTCAAAATAGGTTTTAAACACAATGGAGTTACTTTGGTTAGTCTGTCCCCAACAATGATGTTATGAAATTCATGCAGCTTCTCTGATCTTTTTTCATCTTATAGAGATAATTCCACCCCCATTATGCCATAAGGACGAACACAAGCATTTCTAACCAATGTTCTACATTAGTTTGTCTTACCTGCTCAACTACTCTGGTCAGAATACTGAAAATTGAGGTTACTTGGCCTACCATAAGTAGTTTCAGGAACAAAAGAATAACTCCCCCTTTAACTCTTCACAACTAGTATAGTTGCTTTTACATATAACCCTAAAATACCACCAGAGAAGCTATTCTTCCCAGATAACCAGAAGTTTCAGAGCAGAAATCAGTCCTAACTATGGTGTTTAGCCAACCATACCATTATATGTTGAATAGTACTTTCTCTGAAAAACAAAGAGACAAGAGAGCTATAGCTAGTCTCAGCACTTGAACTGATATCTGTGGTATCTTGGTCTAGTGACTTTTCCTCTCTTTATCTAAGAATTTTTAAACCTCTAAAATGAGAGTTCATTTTCGATCAGATAGCCTGTATAGGATAATCTTCATCTTATTGATCAATTTTTGAAGATATTTCTATCTGGGATTTTGATAATCCTGAGAAAAAGACTATGGGGCAATGTTACCTCGTGACTAAGTTCCAAGACATGAGAGGGACTTAAAAATGGGGGAGTGAAAGTGAATTGAGATAATACAATAGAGTGTAAAAGCAAAAAGCAATAAAATTAATAGCAAAATATGGTAAATTAGTCACTGTTTTACATTAGAGTAGATGGACATTGGCTGGATCAGTGAAGGCAGCTGTGAATCTCTGACTGATCTTGATGAATCCTCATGGATCTCATTTAGCTCAGATAGGTCATTTTTGAAGCTTCTCTCGTGCTCTTATTTTTAGCACAACATGCGGAAATTATAGCCTCAAACAGCATTTGTGCTGTATCTGCTGAGCCCTTGGCACTACACACAGCTCTGAGGATACAACCAGGGATCAAATGTAGTCCCACCCATAGGAAGTTTACAATGCTTACCAGTATTTACATTGGTGACCTTGAATCAATTAAATCTCCCTGTGTCTTAGTTTCAGACTTTCTGGATTATGTAGGTAGTAGTCAAAAATACATGGAAACAGTATGCAGGATTCAGTGTTTTCCTTTTTGTTTTTCCCTCTGGTCTCTTGTCAATACTTTGAATCTATTCAGAGGGACAATTTTTCCCCTCCTTTGACATGATAAAGTCCTTTCATTTCTCTAATTAACAAACACTCCCCATTTCATTGATTAAAAATGTGCAATCATGGATAATAGAAACCCTGAACTTTAATGTTTTCTTCCTTCATACCTTGTTTTGCAGCCACCCCAAGCTAGGTGTATTCACCATCAGTTCTAGCATCTTAAAACAATTTTGCAATCTTGGCATCAAGTTCACAGGATTTTTAATAGTAAACAGGGGAACCAGCCTGCAGGGAAAAGGCAAGTTGAGTCCTTCTACCCCAGGCTGTAGCCACTTTTTTCTCCCCTCCCTCCCAGGCCCAGGTGTGAGCACTTAGGAATGTGGCCACCATTGGGCCAGGTGTGTGTAGCTGCAGTTATGGCAGAAAGGTTTGAAAAAAACTGATAGTTCATTTACCCTAAAATCCAGCCCCTCAGGGTTTCTTTGTTTTTGTTTTTGCCATACTATCTACCCACCATTCTTTCTCTGCAAGTTTCCCTTAGGGAAACTGTAGCCATGATCTGCAAAAGTAAACTGAATGTAACTGAATATAGCAAAATACAACTAAGCCCAGTCTACCTAAGTATTAGCACATACCAACCTAGGAGTGAAGAGACAAAAAGGTTATTGACACCAGCAGACAATCCATCAAGCCTGCTGCATGTGAAGGGGGAATTGTTCTGTTCAACTCAACAGCAATCTGCTGTCACACACCAGAAACCGTCAGCGTTCCTGGCTTTCTCTGACTGTAGTCTGTACCACAAGCCATATATCATCCACCCCCAAGATGCCAGGATGTATCTAGATTATCAACCTGCATTTTATTACTACTTTGAGGGTAGTTTCTCAGTCCCCAGCAGTACTCTCAACTACTGTCACTGATGCTCAGTCGTCATACCCACTAATGTGACTTACAGACCTCTATACTCGGCCAACCCCCTGCACAAGCACATGGGTTGGGGGAACATGGAGAGCAAGCTCCACATGTGGCCTCTCTCTGGTTCCTTCCCACTCCAGCTGTGGTCTCCACAAGCTCTCCACCTGTCCTCCAATGATGGGTTCCTCAGTACCTCATCCTATTTAAAAGTGAACAGGCCATCATCCCATCTCTAGTGTCCTCTTTGGCTGCTTAACAACTGCTCAGGACTTTTCTAACCTTGGCTCCAGCTTTTTGCCCTAATTTGAGTTTTGAACACACCTCCTTCCTGGCAGCAGAGGACCTGGGGGATGCTTCCTCCCTCAGCCAGCCCTGGGCCTCTCATGTTTGCCTTTGTCCACATTCTGGGCTGAGTCCATGCAACTCCCTACCTGGTCAAGCGCAGCTGCCAGTGGTGAGTCTAAGGTTGTAGGAGCACACAAGGGAGCTTTAGGCCACCAAGGCCCTCTAGGTTCTCATCTCCCGGGATGTGCAAATGATCTATTTACCTCCAGAGTCCCACAAACACAGTGGCCAGGGTGCTAAAATTCTGGTGGAACTCTTTGTCCAAGTCTATCAATTTTATTTTTGTTTCTCACTGGGAAATTTTTCTGCCCTTGCTGCCTCAGGGGCAATAAGCTGATCCTTGCAGACTGCATCTACCTCACAAGGCCCTGTCCCAAAGCTCTGTACCTTGTCCACCTCCTGTGCACCTGCAGTGTCTCCAGTGTCACCCTTGATTCCATTTGCAATGCTATGAGGGAACATTCATCTCTATCCCCTGCCACTGAGCATGTGCCATACCCATTCAATACCTTCTCCACTATATGCAGAGTCTTCTCCACCTGGGCAGGGGGCTCACTATCTTAGACCACTTCTGGGGAGGCACCCACCTCTAGAGGAGGTTAGCCACTGACCTTTGTAGTACATGCTTGCAGCCTGCCACCCCTCTGTCTCTCCCAAGATCTTCAGAAGACTCCACACCCATCTGCCAACTTAAGTCACTTAGTGTATCTTCTCTATGTCTGTATCGAATCTGGCTGTCTCACACCAGTTGCCATGCAAGTGACAGGCTAGGCAGGGTAAGGGATCTAGGAGGCAGACAGGAAACCCAGCCTCCAAGCCTCCCAATCCTCTGTGAATCTTTATGCTCTTTCTCTGGGCTCTCCTGACATTGCTCTCTCTCTCTCTCTCTCCCCCTTGCTTCTTCTTTAGTTGTGGTAGTGCTGATTGTATTGCTGCTACTGTTGGAGTTATTGTCTTAGGTTTCTTGGAGACTTCTCTGCTTGACTGCCAACTTAAGAAAGCACCTGTTCCTCCTTATTTCCTGACATTGTCCCTTAAATCTGCTTTCCTGGTAGTTCAGGTCATGCATAGACTCTAGAGTAGTCAAAATGCCATCAAACATTCAGTCTGCCATGTATCCCATATCTGCTCAGAATCCTTTGCCCTTGTAGGCAGTAGGATCATCGACATAGATCTCAGTACAACTATTTCTTCACAGTTTGGGTCTTATTATCACCAGATTTCTCAGGAAGAAGTAAAAACCCCACCCACTGTAGCCTCCAACCCCCATGCAGAAGCAAGAACAGAAGTACAGAAAACTTCTCAAAAGAACATACTTTGAATTTCTAATCCTCTTTTCCTTTGTAGCTTGGAGCAAGTGGAGGGTTTCAAGAATCTTATGATTGATTTTCAGATATGTGTTTGGACATTCTGCATAAATTTTGACATTTCTCTGGAACACAGCCTACCTTGTTTACTAGTGCCTCCTATGAAAGGTCCACTTAAGCATCCTGTAACAGAGTGAGTCTGCCGCATATGTGACCATCATTATTCCAGGATCCCTTTTTATCAACACAAATAAACATTCCCTTTAATCCTCTTCTAGTCTTTTATGCCTGTATCTCTGATGTGAATGAACATCACTGCAGCTGTGCTTTCCATTTCTTTAGCCTACACATACTGTCAAGAAATTCATGTTAAACTAAATGCCACATGAATAAAGGAGTGAATACTGTCATTTCGATTCTTCAGAAAAATCATCATTTCTTCACCTTTGCTCTTTCAGATATATTTAATTCTCTGAAATTGGTAAATCAAAAAATGCAAGGAAGTGAAGAATAGATGATGTAAATTTCAGAAAATGGTGGCCCACAGATGGATGAAGGCTAAATTATAGCAGCTGATTACTGGGCCCATTAGCAGGGGAGGAGGGCATGACAGAGTGCAGGAAACAGTAGAAACACAGAGGTTTTCAGAAGAAATCCAAAAGCAGATGGCAAGTAGATGACTCCAAGAAAGGCATCAAGGATGTCTACAGAGTGGCAGTGCTCAGCAAGGGCAGCTGTGGCAGGCAGGCTGTCACTGGGACTCAGGGAAAGAAAGGCGGGGCCCAGGCCAGAAGAGAAGGCTAAGGAAGCAAGAGCAAACAGGGCAGAAGGGCTCCTTTTATAAACTGCTGACAAAGCACCAGGCAAACATGCAAAGAGCAGGGCCAGTAGGTCAGTCCAACCAGTGAGTTCTAGTCACCTTTGACATTGCTTTGCAGTGGGCTTTAAATCCTTTGCCCGCTTTATGCTTCTCTTTCTACATTTGTAAATCAAAAGAGATGATCCAAATATTCTCTCTCTAAGGACCTGTTTTTCTAGCCTTTGTGAAAAATCATCTTGCTTTTGTGTGATGATGCTAAGAAAGATATTTTCTATTTTCACCTCAGTGTGTTTCTAATACCCTATTCACCTGGATTCAGCAGCTCTCCTTTATTAAAATTAAAAAGGAAGAAATGAAAGGAAAAAAAGGAGGGAGAGAGAAAAGGTTGATTTTAAGGTGTTCAGTCATGCTTTAGTGAGAGATTACTGAATCAGATTGTTTTCCTGTTGCCCTCCCACCCTTATCTCTATCCCACCCCACCTTTATTCCCTCCACACAAACCTGAAATCAGTTACATTGAGGGAATGGGCTATCTCTAATTAAAGTGTGATCTTTTAGTAATGAATTGAACCTCAAGAAGTGGAAAGAGCTGTGGTGAGTTAATGCAATGAGAAGCTAGAACAGTATTCATTTATTCTTTCTTTATACAAACCTGTTTTGAGCACTTAAAACTCTAAGTGATCAGTTGAGTTTGGGGCAGAAGAATGGGAGAAGCTGGAACATCTGAAAAGCATCAGTCTCAGCAGCACTGTGGGTTTTAATGCAATGGAAGAGGAGTGATTGTATAAAAGTGGGATTAAAAAGGAAGGGGAATGCTACCCTCTCGTTCTCGCCCTATATTTTTCCTCCATTCATCTAGAAATATTTATTGAGTTCCTACTCTCAGAAGGGTCAATATATTCAATACACTGCTGAGATCTTACTTTATATGGCACAGTGCTAGAGGTAAAGCGTTTAATATGGAGCCCCTGTTCCCTGTGGAGGCTTCACTCTAGCAGAGTAGAGGAACGTTAAGCTATTAAGCACAGTTAATTATTTAATACTGTGATAAAGGAGAAATGCAGCGTGTTAAGGAAATTTATCTTGTGGATACCTGACCTAATCTTAAGCATCAGGAATGTCTTTTCTGAAGAGGTGTCTTTTGAGTTGAGCTCTGAAGAATGAATCAGGAGTTAACAGAAAAGGAGTGAGGAGGAGAGAAATGGCAAGGAAGTTTTAGCAAAGAAGGGAGACATGTGCCCAGAGAGAGTGAAAAAATATGGCATGATGGAGGATTGAAAAAGAAGGTCAGAGGGAAAGTATGTTCTGGATGGGGGAGATAAGTGTCTAAACAGGAGGAATAGAGACCTTCCCACATGCCTCCAATACATATTCAGGACCCAGCAATGGCCTGTCTTGTCATCTCACTTGGGATATTTCTCCATAGAGACTGACTTTACCGATACCTACTCTAGGCTGCTATGGCTGAATTCCCCTGTGCATGGAGCTCTCGAGTCCTCCCTCCTCTGCACTTCCCTCTGCTCTTCTGCCCGTGTAATTGTCAGTTTATAGGACTATGCTCTTCCCTCAACTGTGAGTCCTGTGGACAGAGCCTATGTATCATTCAGTGCCTGACCCAGAGTCTGGTACCAACTTCTTCTGAAAGGAACCCATATAGTGTAGGCAACTTTTTGACTTCTGAGCTATGACTCAGAGATAGACTATCTTGATCAGACTATCTTGTTCAGTCTTCTAGTTTTACCAATGAAGAATCTGAAGCACAGAGAGCCAAAACCATTCACTCAAGTTCTCATACCTAATAGGTGAAAAAGCCAAAATTAGAATACAAGTCATCTTTGTTGTCTATTTTGAATTGTTCATCAAGGTACCACTAAATAATGTAAACATCTCCCATAATTGCTGTGTATGGTTGGAAAAAGAGATATATTTCCATTTTTGCATTCATACAGCAAATTTACTGAATGATTACATGACTTAAGCCTTGTGCTCTTGGCTAGAGTTTCAGAGTTGAGAAGCACAAAGCATTCACTTCACACTTTGATTGAGCCTGTGGGGCAATAGAGCACAAACACCTAAGAAACAATCAATTATAATGAATGAATTAAATGACTTCTGAGACATGAGAAAATGAAAAGATATAATGGGAGAGGTAGGTTTTGAGCTAAACATAGATGGCTTGATTTCAACAGAAAAGATAACAATTCCCCTGCTGGGTAGAACAGCATGAACAAAGGTTCAGGGGTAGGGTATCTTTTCACATATTCAGGGTAATGATAATAATTAGCTAACCTTTATTGAGTGCTTACTGTGTGTCAGGGACTCTTCTAAGAACTAAATGTGTATGGAATCACAAATTCTCATAATCTCCATGTTCCAGGTGAGGAAACTAAGGCAAAAACAGGAACTTCCCAAGATTGCATGACTAATGGCAGAGAAAGGCACAGGCCAATGAGCCTCAGAACCCTTCTCTGCATATCCTCCTTTACGAACTTTTCCTGTTGACAGTTTCAATGTGATAAGATGCTGGAGAGTTGAGCTATACAGAGTTAAGATTTTCAAAAAGTTGTCATTTTGCCTAGGAACTTGTATCAGGTACAGGAGCAAGAACAGGGCTAACCTCTCTAATTTAATAGCTCATTCTCACTTAATGCTCACAGTGCATGAAATAAACAACAGTCTCATTATTGTGGTATGGGCCTGCTGCCCATAGCAGTTCCATAGCCCACTTAAAGTACACTTTAATGTGTACACTTCACTGTACACTTCACTGTAATGAAGTACTTGCATGTCTACCACAGGTGTCTGGGAAATGCACCAGGAAGTGGGAAGAGGTCAAAGTGATGTACTAGAGCATATCTGGAGTGCAGTGTGGCCCTGGGTGTGACAGAGTTAGGTTGAGATCTTGTCCCTCTTACTTTGCAACCAAACCCATCCTTTTCTCAGTGTCTTTACCTACAAAATAGAGGTTTTCTTCAGTTGATATGAGTGTGGGGAGAGTTAGATATGTACATAGATGGGATCCTGGATTCCTGATGATTACTACTAAAACACAAAGCTCAGGCCTGGTTTTCACTGAGTTCCAGCTCTCCTGTGACTTTCAAAGGGTTTTTCTACCTGAGAGCCGCACCATAACTTGTTCAACACCTGATTCTCACTGAACCCATGAAGGACTGGGAGTGTTTCTGCAATGAGTCTTCAATAGACCACTCTCTTTTACAAAGGCATAACCCCAATATATCCTTTCCCTGATACAGAGAGTGGGGACTATGTCATACTTAGAGTTTATAATGGTTAATGTAAGTTTTCTCTGTCTGAATATGTATATAATTGCTACATTTGGAAATATGTCTTGTCACTTTTATGGAACAGTGATCTGCTTGCCTCCAGTTGTTCCAAGGAGGGACTGCAAGGACATGAGAAAAAGTCACGGGAAAGTGACCTGATGTCAGGTCCAGAGACATGGGCCCTTTGACCCCTCCCTGCTTCTCGATTGGGACCTGACATTATAGGATGTATTTTATTTAAAATGAGAACTACTTTACTTCAACGCTCAACCTGACATCTCCTAGGTATATGACTTTGGGCAATTGACTTGGCATAGGATAAAACAGCCTGGCATATTTTGTGAGAATGAAATAAATCACAAATGATTTAAATAAATCAGAAATCCAATGATGTGATTTTCAGCATCCAGTTAATACGATGGAAATTATGTGAACTTTATCAGCTGCATTTTTGTAGCTTAGTGTCCCTATCTATTTTAATAGGAAGTTTAATATTCTATAATATTTTTCCTCCTCAAATAATTTCTGGAATTTCCAAAGTCTTACAAGTGTTTGCACACTGTTCCTGTTTATCATTTGCAACTATACAATTTGAGTGGGAACCTCAGAGTCCGTGGTCCTCATGTACCCAAAGAGCTACTTGTTTCTATGCCGGAAAAAAATGTAGTCATTTGAATGCTGTGTTCATCACTGCCTTTATCTTCAGAGCTGGAAGCCTAAAACATATTGAATTGAAAGAGAAATGCCAATCCCTACTCCAGTACCAGAAAGAAACTCATCACAGAATAATGCTTGTAGATAGTGCCTTCTTTGTTATGTTAATTACCAGAGTATCTCATAATAAGTTTCTTAGGTTGCAACACATTTCTGAATTTAGTAAGCCACCTTTTTTGATTCACATACACAGAACTATTAATCCCAGTAATGTCTGCAAATTGCCAGAATGTCTGATATAGGCTGTGCCAGGAGTTACCCCTGCCCTCTATTGCTCAGGACCCCTGTTTCATCCTGCTGAACTCTTCCTCTTTTTTTAGACAACTCTGTGAAATCTTCTCATCTGCTATAATAACTTCATTGGCCTCCCTCCTGCTTTTTCCTCTTTCTTTCTCCATCCTCTCTCTGCTCATCCCACACATCTGCCCCCACTTATCAAATGTCTGTATTATCAGAATTTGTGATGAAAGTTCAATTTTAAGGTTTTATTTTTATTTTTGTCCACCTCAAAAAATCTGACTACACCTCTCTCTTCTTTCTAAGGTGAAGAGGACACTTGAATCCCAGATTTAGAATAACCAGTGATTAAGAGCCAGGTGACCTTTTGAGAATCTGCCTCTATTCAGAAGTATGTCACTGCTGTGCAGTCATTGATTGTAACTCTTGGGGGGTAGAGGACAGGAGCATATTTCAAATTTCCCTTATAACAGGTACCTTCTTCCAGGTCAGGTACTGCTAAGTCTAAGCAGCCTATCACATGGGTAAGCATCCTGCCTACTCTCTAAGCGTATTTAATTAATCACTCTCACTCCCCAAAATGTTATTTGGAGGCTCTCACTAGTGCTTTCCATTCTTTTAACTCAGCTAGATGTGGTAAAAGGATCTCAGTATGGCTTATCACCATCACTTAACAATTGTGCGCTTTGAGCACATCACTTGAACATAGATGATCAATGTTCCTCAATGCTAAATAAGGGTCAGCAGCCCCCATCAGACTTAGTTCACAAGGATCTTGTAATTCTCACAGTGGATACTTAGAAAATTAAAGAAATAGAACAGGTTTCCCAACCCCATCATGGATAGCATCTTTTGTCAGATAACATTTGGAGAGGGCAGATGTCCTGTACATTGTAGGAAGATTAGCACCACCTTGCCCTTTTATGAGGTACTTGTAATATCTTCCCCTTGTTGTGACAACTAGAAATTTCTCCAGCTATTGTCAAATGTCCTTTGAGAGTAATATTTTACCCGGTAGAGAATCACTGTACAAAGGGATTGTCATTAGTGTTGTTGTTGAATTCAAATCCAAAAACAGTTTTGCCCTTGAAAGGACTGTTAACTTGAAGAACCCCTTTTTGTCTCTCTGGTGAGGGAAAGGATAACCATGAAAGGTGCAGAAGCTGATCTTAGTTCTATCTCTGGGTCATTCTGTTGGGTCATGCATAGGAAGGTGGTTGAAGGACAAACAATGTCCTGTATCCTGTAAGTCCAAAGATCAAATCAGCAACCAGCCTAATCTGTGCAGAGCCCCTGCCTGCCTGTCCCCTCCTGGAGGCCCCATTCTTGAGCTTTTAATTTGTTTTCACAGTGGTTTGAACAAATTGAATTTGTTAATTAAAGTGGTAAAATGAAATGCTGAGCATTATTGACTAGATGCTAATGCCATTAACAGGACTGAAGGAGAGGGACCTTGGCTGTCAATCGCTGTACAAATCAGATCAGCAGAGGCCACAGTACAGGCTGTGCCTGAAGACTGAAGGGACAGACCTGTTTATATGTTATGTGATTTTTATCTTTATCATTCAGGATCTGTAATTTCCAAGACATCCTTTCAGCAAATAGTTTGATGCCAGGATTGTTCTCTGTGCTGAGGGTATTGATGAAGCATATAAAACCTCCACCCTCAGGAATCTCAGGGTCTAATGAGGAAAGACAGAGAAGGGTCACTATTAAAGGTCACAGATTAAAGGAACATGTAGTTCAGGACTGTGCAGGGGTCTGGGTTCTAATCCATACTCTGCCTCTGAAAATTAGATAAGTGACTACATTTTCAGTTTCTCTGTTTTTGTAAAATGGATATGGTAATAATAATACCCATGTCACAGGGCTTCCATGGAGTTTAAATGTAATCATCCAGGTGAAATACTTAACGCAGTCTATGGCAAAGGTTAAGTATTTGGTAACAGTCATTATGTGCTTATTAACAGATAGTATAAAGTTAAAAACAAAGATTTGAGGGAACACTGGAGAGGAGAGGAATTAGGTCTACTATATAGAGATTAAAGCTTTAAAACTTGAAATTTGGAATTTGGCCTTCCTGGTGGAGAAATGAGAAAGGAACTTCAGAGGTAGAGAAAAGAATTCATGCAAAGTTGCATAGACGCACAGTTGCCCAATTTATTTTGGAATGATGGAAGTCTGAGGGGATAGTGAGAAGCTGAGTTTGAGGGACATTCTAATCTCCTTCTTGCGTCATGACTTTACATACATCTGCTAGGCAGGGTGCCTTTCTTAGAATACAACCCTCACCCCTTCTCCTTTTTAATTCTTTTTCATTTTCAGTTTAAATATCTCATCCTCAGAAAAGTCATCGCTAACTATTCATTCTAAATTAGGTCATCCTGTTTTCTAATAGAACCCATTTCTCCCCCTCTTAAGCACTTACTACAATTTATAATTAGTAATTTAATCTGCTTATTTACTTAACTTATTTGTCTCTCTTGCTAGGCTGTAACTTCATGCTGGTAGAAACTATGTTTATTTTATTTTATTTTTTGCCAGTGGATGTTCAATACCTAGCATAATACAGGGTCTGACCCTTTTAGGGATTATATTTGTGGAATAGATGATGGTGTGATATACCAAAATAGCCATAAGATACTGGTTTTTTGGTTTGCATGAGATCCTGTCATTTTGGTCAATAACATATACATGTTGATAAATCATTTATGAGTAGGAAAAGGAACGTATACTTGTTGAATGTTTATTATCACTTTGATTGTATTATTGTAATTCTTCTAGTAACCTTAGGGGATGAAGACTATGGTCCAAGTTTTAAAGTTGAGAATAATGAGATTTGGAGAAATTGCACAAAATCACCCTGCTGATAAGTAGCAAGAGTGCCATTGCAAGTCATATCTATTTGGCTTCCATGGAAGGCTTAAGGGTTGGGAAATGAAGAATGCGTCATCAAACCCAAAGCAGTGGGGCTATGGAAAATTGTAGCATTGATAGCCTGAATATGGGTTCCAGTTCTAAAGTCATGTGATTAAATTTTTTTAGCAATTACCTACTCTTTACTTCTGACAATCCCTGTTTTACTTTTTAAAATATAAGCTTCATAATTAGATTATAAGAAAAGTCTGATTTTATCCATCTATATAATTTACATTAAAGTCATCAAAAGTGATTTACTGATTAAAAGAAAAAGAGAAAGTCCCTTCCACATGTCAAATGTTTGCAGGTAACTTAGCAGATGTTGGGCTCTGGGGTAACTGTTAGTTCTATCATGGAAAGATAGCATATACTTGAAACCCATAACCATGATCTGGAATACCTCATTTTTTTAAAACCATAGCACACAATGAAAGTACAAACAAGGGAAGAGTATCTGTGACTTTGAGTAATAATTAAACTGAACCACCAAAAGCCTTATTTATGAGAGATGCAATGGCTCAATATAAAGATGGAGTTGGTAGAAATTATCATCATAATGAGTTTAATAATCATCACTTATTTAATCAAGTATCCTACTCCAAGGGTAATCTCAATCCTCCTATCTCCTTTGTAATGCACTAAAAAGTATGTTTTACTTGTTTAAGGCTAAAGTCTCATCTGCACATTGGACTCAGGCGTTTGGCAGGCCTCTCTAACAAAGAGCCTAGATTGGGAATTGAAAGTTTATTGTGGAAGTCCAATGTCTGCAGGACTCACTTCAAAACCTCAGGAAAATGGAATCTCACCCTTAGTTTTGCTTTACTACCTCTATCAAAGAAAGGGATCAGCTATCTGTTTATTAGATCCCTTCCACTTGTGATGTTTTCTGCTTCCAAGAGTGTGAAACTCTACCCAGGTATGAAAGATGGTAGTTTCTGCAGTCATTTCATGAGATGCCCAAGGATATTTATGAGTGATTAATTCTTCACAGATTACTGAAGCTTGTCCCTGAACTTGCTAAGGGAACTTAGTAAAATCTCTTAACCTGAGACTGAATGTCCTCATCTGTATAAATGACTACTTTTGTGTACTTAGCAGCATAGTCTTCTAAATATATAAGATGAATCAAGGAAGAAATTGTTTAGAAACAAACTGCACTTCTTTTTCACTATTATTTGAAGATACAAGTGTGAGGCGATTGAGTATCACCCAGGTGATACTGAAGAAAACCATTATAGTTAGATTGGAGGTAGCTTCTTCAATACCAGCAACTGCTTAAACCTTTATTGAGGACTCAGAACTATTTCTCAGAACTGTGAGAATCACACACCAGAGTGCTGCTCTCCTAAGCTGTGTAGCGCTGAGGGAAATATAAGGACCCCTTGAGTTGTCCACTCAGACAGCACTCCTACCACAAATCTGCCTCCAGCTGACTTTTCGTGGCTCTTTACAGTTCAGATAAGATCTTTGGGAAACCCATGGATTGTCATCTTGGAGGGTCACTTCCCAAAAGAGCATACTGGAGTGAGGAAAGATATTGAGCAACTATAGAAATATAAATGCGCTCATGTTACCAAATAAAAGAGAAAATATATTTCCCCCCTGTTTTTTACAATAGCAAAGAATTTGACTTTAGTCCTGGGTATTGCTGCTTTAAGAATTCAATTAATTATTTCTCTAGAATTAGACCAACAGATGGACTCATGAGTCACATAATGTAACACTTACGAAAGCTACATTGGAGAACATGGTTGGAGTGGGTAGTAATAAATACCAAACCTGAAAAGGTTACCCCTGTCCCCATCACTGGCAGCAGTAGGGCAGAGCACAGATAGGCAAAATTAAGTATATGCTATCGGTGGACAGCTATCCAAAGAGACAGAAAGCACAAGCTGAGTCTCAGCTTCTTGGTCATCCCACTGTCATAATTGAATAAATTACTCCTATTCTCTTGAGGAGACTCCAATAAAGGAACAATAGCATTGGGGGCGGGGGGTGTCGGTGTGGGGGTGGCAGGAGGCAGGATATTATTCTGGTGGGGCTTCCTCATTATTGAAACATATCCCTAGTCAATGGAGAAACATTTGAGTGCTTTTAGCAGAGCAGTGATGTAGTGAAATTTATGTTTTGGAAACAGCACTCTAGGATATGACTGGAAGATTTGGATCCAAAGTATGACAAATGTTGGTACATTTCCATGGCTTCATAACTGCTCAGTAGACTGTATCCAAAATTGATTAATTAATTTAATAATGTTGACCCATTTGAACTCTCAGAACTTAGTATATTCAACATCTTTTTTGAATGAACAAATTAACAGTTTAAAATTTGAATAGAAGTTTCCACAAAGGCTCAGTGATTTATATAAGCATGATCATAATGTGGGAATGGAAGCAATTGCTAATATATGAAGATATAGAGTTGAGATCTCAAAATACTTGGAGCCCAGGACTGAATAGAGCAAAATGAAATTAGAATTTTAGGTCTTCTGGAGTGAGGATTCAACTTGGAACTGAGGCAGTGCTGTGGAATGGAGAGGAGATAAACCAACTGAAGAATTCTTCAGGGGAACAGATTATGGGGAAGAAGATGATGAAAATATCTCAGAGGACTCCAAGATTTCTGGTTGAGGAAATGAATGGGTGGCAATGTCCTTTACTGGAAGAGGAAATCCTAGAGAAAGAGCATATTAGGGCAAGATGAGGATAGCATTCTGAGTTTGAGGCAGCTGTAGGATATCTGAAAGGGCGATGTCCAGTGTACAGTTGAGCAAAAGAAAAGATCCAGATTCTTACCAAGTATTCCTCTTACGTCTAAGGTGAACATATGATTTATCCTCAAAATTTCACTCCACTACCATGAAAGTAGTGCCACTAATAATTACATGCAGGACAGATATACATACAAGGATATGTGGTCACCCTGACTTGTTGTGATCACTTCATGCTCCAGTTCACCAGTACTGTCCCTTAACTAAGCCCTGGCCCCCCTTCTGAGGTGAGATACCCACTTGGCAGGATGACTAAGTGTCCTCAACCCACTTTCTGGTTTCTAATGAAAGCTACTATGCCTCTCAGTCAGCCCTTAGACACATACATTATTGAATCATTCAGCCTAGGGTCTCCAGGGATATGAACCTATTCTCAATCCTTTACCATTAGATAAACATTAGGGAAAAGAAAGAAAATTAAACCTTTCTGCAGCTCCCCAGGGGCACTTACCAAAATAGGCTACCTCGTCAAAACAGCATTTAACTAAATGGGTGAGCAACATCAATGAGGGAACCTGGGGAGAGAGGCAAGGGCTCATGCTGAGAAAGCAGCAAGGGGAACCAAGGAGCTGCAAATCAGCCTTCAGGTCTTGGGATATAGAGAGCAGAGCTTAACCAAAGAAAGACCACCATATCCTATATCCCCATATATCCCTCACTACCCTACCCCCCTACAAGTCAGCGGGGCCTGCAGCTCTAATAGAATCAAGGTTAAGTGTATGATTGAAATAGAATGGCAATAAGCGTTAATATGTGTAGTTCTTTACAGTTTCTAAAGCAGTTTCCCATCTGGCATTTCTTTTTGGTCTTTAGCAAAAGTCTGAAAGGAAACAATGAAAGAATTGCTATCCCCATTTAATGGCACTAGAAATTGAAGGTCAGAGAAGTGAAGTAATTTGCCTATAGTGGACTGACTACCTCTTATTAACACATAGAGCTAGTTGTGGAATCAAGAAGATATGGGTGATGCTTTGAGGAAGAGGGGTAGACTTGTTCTGTGTGTATTTATCTATCAGAACAGATAGATAAAAGCTATTGTAAACACTTAATAAACTTAATAAAAGGAAGAAGTCATCTATCCACAAATGATAGAACTGTGTTCCAAAGAACTGAGTTCTCTGTTTTTTGGATGAACTTAAACAGAAGTTGGACAGCAGTGTAATTTAGAAGGAATTTTCTGTGCTAAATAAGAGCTTAAACTAAATGGCCTCAAAAAATTATATTTTCTCAGTATTTATAGAACATCTATCATATGATAAGTAGCATATTTATACATACACACATATATTTCATTTCCACAACAGTCCATGATTATATTTTATAGAAAGGACAATTGAGATTCAAAGATGTTAATATACTTGAAATTCTCTGATGCTGATTCAGCCTTTTCCTTAAATTACACATACCATTTGTTTAAAATAGTAGAGAGAAGAAAAGGCAAGGTTTTTTCTTTTTTTTCCAGACAGGTAAGATTGGTAAAAACTGTTTTTCAAAGTTCTCTTTATATGCCCATACTTATGTGTTTCTACAGACCACCGTCATTGTCTTGCTTGGTTGGTTGGAAGGAACATACTATAGTGGTCTTACCAAAAAATTACCTGAAGACTTGCACTCCAAGAAAAATACTCATTAAAAATGGTCATGACAGAAAACAGCACAAAGGTAACCTTTAAGTGCCATTTGCTGCCATAGCTAAGCAATACAATAACAGTTACTCTGTGCCTGTGGTTGGCCTAGACTTTTTGAAATACTCTTAAATGAATTTATGAGATGCCTCATTTTTTAACTTGCACTTAGGCTGACTTCTGTACATGGTTTCCCTGGCAACTGTGTAATTGCAGGAAACAATGCCTTTCTCCCAGGTCTTATTTCCGGCAAGTAAGCAATGTGAAAAATTTTAACTTAATATTAAAGGGTCTGTGGTCTTTGACAAATGTTCAGAAATATCCCCATTCTTATAAATTCAACTAGTAAACATACCTTTCCTTTTCTGGACATTTCCTTTTTATTAATTTAATTCTTTTATGGAAAATCAAGGTCGAACAGAAGGACTGCATTTTTTTTTAAGTGTAAGAAGAGCTTCAGGGACACCTTTTCCTTCTTCAACCCTGTGGACTGGGAAACAACCAAAGTTTAATTGAAAAGTTTTTCTTTTTTTGAAAGACATACCATGCTGCACATCTATCTCTCATCTATGCCCAGTGTAACCAAAAAAGCAACC